>CAWUFW010020485.1:0-150163 GCA_963921515.1 Calotriton arnoldi
CCCCAAGCAAGAGTATTAGAAAAAGGGCGCAATGCAGAATGAGAACTCTGCACATACTTACTGGCTTGAGATTATTTGACTCAGTTATGGAAAGGCTATAGGATCAACCCTGCCAAGAACTCCTCATCTTGAACAATAGAAATTGCAATACTACCCCTCATTCCAAAAATTTGACAAATGCAGGCGTACAGGAAGAAATAATCAGCAGCCATATGCTAATAAGGCCGTAACTGTGTGAACTTCTACAGAGTATTCTAACTGACTTTGATTTGCAAGATACCAGAAACCGTTATGTACATATAAATTGCAAAATTGTAGAAATGCACTCATCTAAAACAAGTTACGACTGCTGCGATTTTACAAAATATGCTGGGAAAAACATGACTGCATAACTGTTTCCCACTTGTGATAATGCAAATTCGAATCCTTTGATGGTTTGCATTGTTTTCCATATGCTAACAGACAGAAAATAAAACAACATTGAAGAGAAATATTCAGAGGCAGAGAGCTGGCATCAAAAAGAGAAAACAATCTTCTGCACTTCAGTACTCTTAAAAATATGAGGCTTTGTTACACAGCCTTCATCCATTGGAATCTGTGTCTGAGCATTACACAGAACCTTAGATAGTTTGAATTAAATGCCCCAAGCGCAAGATAAGAATAAACACACATTTGAAGCACATGAGCACTGGGACAAAAACAAAGTTGTCAAAGTTCAATCCCATAATTTAGAATTGAAAGGAAATAAAAAAAAACATAAAGGTAAAACTTCTCCAGGTGTGAGGTGTCTATTATCGCTAATTAAATTTACACAAAAGAGTTCTAAATTTACCTGTAATATGAGAAATGGCACAAGGACTTCCCATCGCCTTTGCAGCTCGCAGTCACATCAGAATCAGCCACTGTACGATCCATCCCCCATGTAGGCCCTCGTACCACAAGCCTCTCATCCACAAAAGCCTAGACGACAATGCAGGAATCGATATCACAAGCCCTGCAGCTTCTTCCGAACCAGCTGGTATGCGACGCATCCTCAGCATCAGACTTCGCCTCGCTAGCCCCTTCATCGATGGCTTCTGAGCGGTCATAGCTAGGGGAGTCTGATAGAGGGTTTAGTGTTAATACCTGAAATCAAAGTGGCGCATAACAGGAGTCCAGGAAGCAGAGCGTTGTCACCCCAGCATGATTGCAGAGAAAGTGCCTGCTGCAGGATAGATATTTCAGGATGTGGGTCGATCAATACAGGCCCACGGGAGAGTAAATATTATCCTTCACTGAGTGTTCCTCACCCCTGAACACTGGCTGTCATTCCCTTCCGAGCGAGACCTGTTGCTGGGCAAGATAATAAAGCCACACCCTATATCTACATAACCCTCTCCAGGCTCTGGAACTTTGAAAAGTAGCAATTTGCAGATTTCAAGAGTACAGTCTGAAGCTAGTGCAGAGTTATTGTGATGAAAAAATAAGGCACTGAGCAGGTGCCAGATGGGAACTTTACAAGCTATGAATAAAAGCATCTTAGATACTTTCGTCTGGTGCTGATGCTATAAGATCTAATTTCCCATGGTTTTCCCAAATAAATAAAATAAAAACACCACTCACTTTTATACAGGAAATCCTTTACGCGTGTGAGCTCCTTGAACTCTCGGGGATGGTGCACTATTACTGCAAGCACAATGCTCAGCAGAGCCTGCATAACACAACGTAGAACAAACAGAAGAGCTGCGCTGCCTCCTTAATTATTTTCCCACATTTTACAAATTCAATACAATAATTTAATGTGCATTTACACACAGTCTGATTCACAACTTACACATTTACAGCTCAGAATCCAGAGCTCAGAGCCAAAATCATGCTTGTCAGAGCTGGGCAGACTGCCACCCAGATTGTTCATACTTGACAAGCGAATGGCAGCGGCCATCTCAGGAAAGGATTGGGGAATAGTGTAACTCTGCTCAGAACGGGCTTTGTTGTGCAAACACCGTCACAACCGAGATTGCTGCCTTTTGCAAAACAGCTCCTACCCTTCTCCCGATCTCAGACAAGCCCATTGGCTGTTCTTTTCACTGGACTCGGCAGTCTTATTGAACAGCAGCGCGAAGATGTCTGGTATGCACACTAATAAAAAACGTGATGTCTACATTTTCAAAGCAAAAACCTTTCAAGTGTACAATTGTTTTATTTGTAAACTTAGTTTGAAATATTTGAGGGAGAGGGTCAGTGAAGGTGTTAGAAACTGTGAGGTAGAGTAAATTGTAATATATGTGTGACACAGAGAAGAAAAAACATTGGCCGCCAGAGGGCGGTGTTCAGGGCCGATCTGATCGGCCGGAGCACTTTCAGTTTCAGCATGAGGCCGATTAGATCTGCCAGTGGCACTGAGAGAGTTAAATGCTTTTTGGGGCCCTGGGTGTCCCTGTGGGACCCCATGAGCAGGCCTTGGGGGTCAGGGTGTTTCTACCCTGCCCCCTTTTCTTCATTTTAATACTTTTTTCACCTTTTTTCTTGTCACAAGATGGCTGCCAACACTTCCTGGTTTGAAGTGTTGGCAGCCAACCAGATATTAGGCTCGAGATCAGAAGGTTCAGCCAATCAGATCTCACAATCCTGAAATATCGATATCTGTAAATATTTGAATCTCTCAGGAACTGCTGAACAGATTTACACCATTTAAAGCAAAAAGTGCACTCTGGATCAAGAGCTACTTCTCTACCAAATTTGGTGTAATTCCGTTCAGCAGTTCAGGCTGTAGCCACGACAAACATTCCTATGGAAATTAACATGGAGAAAACATGTTTTCCTACCCCCCTTTTTTCTCGGCCCCCGCTTGAAAAATCACCCCAAAACCATTAAGACAGGAGCTGACCAGAGCTCCCCATTAGTTTTGAAATGTTCGTGAAGATTCGTCAAATGACGGCAAAGATATTGGCAAATCAAAAAACGCTTTTCCTATGGAAACTAGGTCCTAACTGTAACTACCTACTGGCAACCGCCAGTAGGTAATATATATATATATATATATATATTCACTGAAAAAACCATAGGTTTCAGACACGTTATAGTTAGAAATTAGGATTTAAAAAACCTTTGAAATTCACTGAAAAAACCATAGATTTCAGGCACGTTATAGTTAGAAATTTGCATTTAAAAAACCTTAAAAAATCACTGAAAAAACCATAAGGTTTTAGGGACAGTTATAGTTAGTTGGACATTGCACTCGTACAAAACCCATGAAATTCCCCCGTTCTAGTTAGTTCAGGTAACTATAACTCGCGCCCCCGCAATGCACTGCTGATGACGTCACATATTACATCACTCATGACATGGTCAGTGACATCACTGATGACATCACTGATGACATCTCAAATGACATCACTGATGACATCATCCAGTGACTGTGTGTTTGTGTAAAGTTTAAATATGTTTAATATATATAGGGAAAGGCGTATTGAAGAATGAGTGGGTGTATAAGTGTCTGAATGGATGATTTAGAAGGTGCATGACTGAGTCTATAAGTGAGTGATTAAACGTATCTTACTGGATGCATGGGTGAGTGACTAAACTGTGTGAATGTCTGTATCCGTCTGTCTGTTGTTGTGTAAGCAGCTGCATGGGTTTCTGACTAGCTAAATGAGTGTCTATATGGGTTATGGATTGGTTCTCTGAGTATCTGTATGGGTGCCTCAGTGTTTGTGTGGGTGGGGTGAGTGTGACTCTGTGCATAGATGTGTGAGTGGGTGATTCACTGGGTGCATAGTTTCAAGAGTGCGTCTGTGATGGACTGTATGGGTGGGTGAGTGTGTGTATGGGTGTGTTAGTGATTGAATGTATATCTCAGTGGTACATGTGTGAGTAACTACATATGTGAAAGGCAGTATATATGTGTGTTGGAGTATATAAATGGTTATAAGTGAGAGTGTGTGATTGTGAGAGTGGCTATATGGATGAGTGTGTGCTTGCATCAGTGATTGCATAGAGCGTAAGAATGTGCTAGTATTTTTATGAGTAAGTGAGCTGGTGTGTATAACTGTATAGGTGAGTAAATTGGAGTGTGATTAATTATTTGCATGACTGACTAGGTGTGTGAGTACCTCTATGGATGAGTTGCGTTGTGTGAGTGTTTATATAGGTGTATGAGTGCATATGATTGTCCTGTACTGAGTGACTGTAAGTATGAGTGACTGTACGGGTGAGTGAGTAGATGTGTGTGTGTAGACCTAAGAATCAGTGAGTGGGTATGTACTTATTGGTATTGGAGTGTGTATGGTTTTGAGAATGGCAGTCTGTAATTTAGAGTGGGTGTATCAAAACTTATATTAGGGTGTGAGAAGATGCATTAAATTCTCACATGGATGATGTCATCAGTGATGTCATCAGTGATGTCATTTGAGATGTCATCAGTGATGTCATCAGTGATGTCACTGACCATGTCATGAGTGATGTAATATGTGACGTCATCAGCAGTGCATTGCGGGGGCGCGAGTTATAGTTACCTGAACTAACTAGAACGGGGGAATTTCACGGGTTTTGTACGAGTGCAATGTCCAACTAACTATAACTGTCCCTAAAACCTTATGGTTTTTTCAGTGATTTTTTAAGCTTTTTTAAATGCAAATTTCTAACTATAACGTGCCTGAAACCTATGGTTTTTTCAGTGAATTTCAAAGGTTTTTTAAATCCTAATTTCTAACTATAACCTGTCTGAAACCTATGGTTTTTTCAGTGAATTTCAAAGGTTTTTTAAATGCTAATTCCTAACTATAACATGTCTGAAACCTACGGTTTTTTCTGTGAATTTCAAAGGTTTTGTAAATGACAATTTTTAAATGTATTAATTGTTATATTTATTTTTTTAATACTGATTTACTACATTTTTAGAAACAATTTTTTTTACATATTTTATTTTTTAAATTACATTGTAATTACATTATACATTACAAAAAATACTTTCTCAGAATGAATTACTTTAGTTTAAATACTTTGCACATAGGCAATAGACTTTTAAGTACGGTAGTTACAGTTGTTGCAATGGGCAACACATTTTCAAACACAATGCAACATTCTGCTCAATGTGAATTTCTAGTTAAATGCAATTAGTTACTTTATGGATTACTTTTCTAACCACAGGACTGGATCCTAGATTCAGTCCTGGGACATCTCCTCTTAACAGTTGAGTAAAAGCGTTTTGGTTACATTAGTGATTTTTAAGGAATATTATTGTATTTTAAAAGTTGACACTTTGAAACTTTTTCTCATAGAATCACCAATGTTATCCTATGGAAGGAAATTCACTTAGCAGGTAAAAACTGTTATCATTACTTTTTCTTACTCAGTGTTGGATCCTGGATCCAGCACTGGTGCATCGCCTGTAAACAGTTGAAAGAATGCGTTTAAGTCATACAGGCGATTTTTAAGGAATATTTGTAGTTTGTGAAAATCGACACTTTGAAACTTTTCTGCTGAAAACCAGACAATGGATTCCTATGGAAGAAAATATAAGTTACTGGTAAGTACGGTTAAAATTACTTTTCAGGGTCAGTGCTGGGCTAAAAGATGCAGCACTGAGGTCTCTCCTGATAACAGGTGAGTAAATCGGAATTCGTATTTCGGCTGATTTTAGAGGAATATTTTAAAGTTCCAAAACTCCACACTTAGAAGAATTTCCAAGTGAAACCAGTCAATGTTAGCCTATGGAAGGAAATTCAAGTTACTGGTAAGTACGGTTAAAATTACTTTTCAGGACCAGTACTGGGCTGAAAGATACAGCACTGAGGTCTCTCCTGATAACAGGTGAGTAAATCGGAATTTGTATTTCGGCTGATTTTAGAGGAATATTTGTATGTTTCAAAAATCAACACTTAGAAACTTTTTCAGCAAAAAGCAGACAATGATATCCTATGGAAGGAAATTCAAGTTACTGGTAAGTACGGTTAAAATTACTTTTGAGGATCAGTACTGGGCTGAAAGATGCAGCACTGAGGTCTCTCCTGATAACAGGTGAGTAAATCGGAATTCGTATTTCGGCTGATTTTAGAGGAATATTTTAAAGTTCCAAAACTCCACACTTAGAAGAATTTCCAAGTGAAACCAGTCAATGTTAGCCTATGGAAGGAAATTCAAGTTACTGGTAAGTACGGTTAAAATTACTTTTCAGGACCAGTACTGGGCTGAAAGATACAGCACTGAGGTCTCTCCTGATAACAGGTGAGTAAATCGGAATTCCTATTTCGTCTGATTTTAGAGGAATATTTGTATGTTTCAAAAATCAACACTTAGAAACTTTTTCAGCAAAAAGCAGGCAATGATATCCTATGGAAGGAAATTCAAGTTACTGGTAAGTACGGTTAAAATTACTTTTCAGGATTAGTACTGGGCTGAAAGATGCAGCACTGAGGTCTCTCCTGATAACAGGTGAGTAAATCCGAATTCGTAGTTCGGCAGATTTTAGAGGAATATTTGCACAATGGTGTAGGTAGGGGGCGGGGCCTGAGGAGACATCTGTGCAAACGCGCCCTGTGGCGTGTTTTAAGTTGGGGGATTAAGTCCCCTTGAATCATGAGGGTCCCTAGGGGCCAACTAGCCCACCATGAACCTCCAGTATGCGCCAGGGGGCTGCGTTGCAGAGACGTGAAGAGGGGCCACACCCCTTTTACACCTCTCTGCAACGCAGCTCTGTGGCGCTTTCTGGATGTACCTGTTGGGCTAGTTGGCCCCCAGGGACCCTCAGGATTGAAGGGGATTTAATTCCCCATCTTAAAACGCGCCACGGGGCCTGTTTGCACACATGTCACCTGAAGCCCCGCCCTCCCTTCACCACTGTGCAAACGCGCCCCGTGGCGCGTTTTAAGTTGGGGGATTAAGTCCCCTTGAATCCTGAGGGTTCCTGGGGGCCAACTAGCCCACCATGTACCTCCAAAAGCGCCACAGAGCTGCGTTGCAGAGAGGTGTATAAAGGGCGTGGCCTCTGTACACCTCTCTGCAACGCAGCCCCTGGCGCATACTGGAGGTTCCTGGTGGGCTAGTTGGCACCCAGGGACCCCAGTATTCAAGGGGAATTACTTCCCCATCTGCAAACGCGCCAGGGGCGCGTTTGCAGAGTGGTGAAGGAAGGGGCGGGGCCTGCGGGCCGATCGTTTTTTTTTTTTTTTTTCCCTGAAGGGGGCTGTGTGGCCCCCCTTCCTTTTTCTTATTTTTGGGCCCTGGGGACCCCATCCCCCAGGGCCTTACCCCCTTTTTTTTTTTTTAAATTTAAAAAAAAAAAATATTTCTGGGGAGGGGGGCCGCGTGGCCCCCCTCCCGGGCCACTACTTGCCCCGGGGACCCCATCCCCCAGGGCCTGGCCTCTGGTTGGGGACTGTGGGGTGGTCCCCAAACCCCCCACAGTCCCGCCGGCTCCCCTTGTCCTACGGGAGCCGGCATTGCTTTTACACATGGGGAGCAGCTAACATGCTGCTCCCCGTGTGGAAAAGCAATTATCTTTGGATATTGGAAGCGAGCAGGTTTCCCTGCTCTCTCTTCCAATATCCAAGCAGTTTGTAATGACAGGACGGGAGCCGCGAGGCTCCCGTCCTGTCATTGCAAACAGCAGTGTCCCGGGGGTAGGCACCCCGGGACACTGCAGGAGCCGGCCCTGGGGGTGGCGGTCCCCAGGGCCACCACAGGCTCCAGGAGGGGGGCCGCGCGGCCCCCTCCCCACATCAGCACAGCCACGGGGAGGTGGTGGTCCCCTGGGCTTCGGGGGTCCAAAACGGACCCCCATTTTAATTTGTTAGTGCCCCGGGAGGTGGCAGTCTCGGGCGTGTGGGGGGCTTGAGCCCCCCCACACAGGAAAAAAAAAAAAAAGCCCCGGGGAGGTGGTGGTCCCGGGGCTGCGGGAGGGCTCAGAGCCCTCCCGCACCATTTTAAAAAGAAAGCCCCGGGGGGTGGCGGTCCCCGGGCTTGGGGGCCCTTAGAGGCCCCCATACATAAAATAAACACCCCTCAGCATGCCCCCGGGACTTGGCCCACCCGGGGCAATTAACATCGAAGCGCGGGAGACCGCGCTTCGATTTTGTTATCGGCAGGATCCGCGCACCCTGAGCGCATCCTGCCGATTTTTGAAGAAAAAAAAATGCTTTTTTCTGCCCAGGGGGTCCTTATGGGACCCCTGAGCAGACCTAGGGGTCAGGGTGTTTCTACCCTGCTCCCTTTGTGCGCTTTGCGCACTTGTTTCTGTCCCTCGGTTCTACCGAGGGACAAAATGGCTGCCAACATTTCCTGAATTGGAATGTTGACAGCCAGCTGACAGCCAATTAACATGCAGCTCGTGATCGGGACGGTGCGCGCAGGGTGCGCTCAGGGTGCGCGGATCCTCCGTGCCCATAGATATATATGTACTTTTACTTTTGATTTTCTCAGCAACTACTGAACGGATTTACACCATTTAACAAAAAGGGTTCTTTCTGAACCAAGAACTACCTCTTTGCCAAATTTGGTGTAATTCCGTTCAGCAGTTCGGGCTGTAGCCGTGTCTAAAGTTTCCTATGGAAAAATGAATGGGGAAAACGCGTTTTGGGACCCCCTTTTCCTCGGCCCCGCTTGACGAATCACCCCGAGACTTTCAGGGTAGGAGCGGACCGGAGCGCCCACAAAGTTTGAAAATTTTGCGAAGATACGTCAACCGGCAAGAGAGTTATTTCAAATAGAATGTCGCGGATTTCCTATGGAAAATAGGTTCTAACTATAACTATCTACTGGCGACCGCCAGTAGATAATATATATATATATATATTATCTACTGGCGGTCGCCAGTAGATAGTTATAGTTAGGACCTATTTTCCATAGGAAATCCACGACATTCTATTTGAAATAACTCTCTTGCCGGTTGACGAATCTTCGCGAAATTTTCAAACTTTATGGCCCGCTCCGGTCCGCTCCTACCCTGAAAGTCTCGGGTGATTCATCAAGCGGGGCCGATAAAAAGGGGGGTCCCAAAACGTGTTTTCCCCATTCATTTTCCCATAGGAAACTTTAGACACGGCTACAGCTCGAACTGCTGAACGGAATTACACCAAATTTGGCAAAGAGGTAGTTCTTGGTTCAGAAAGAACCCTTTTTGTTAAATGGTGTAAATCCGTTCAGTAGTTGCGTGAGAAATTAAAAAATAAGAGTCAAAAAATCAATTTCCCATAGGAAACTTTATGCAAGGCTACAGCCCGAACTGCTGAACGGAATTACACCAAATTTGGCAAAGAGGTAGTTCTTGGTTCAGAAAGAACCCTTTTTGTTAAATGGTGTAAATCCGTTCAGTAGTTGCTGAGAAAATCAAAAGTAAAAACACATATATATCTGGGCGGAGCCTAACCACACATGTCATCGTGAGATCTGATTGGCTGTCAGCACTTCATCCTGGAATTGCTGGCAGCCATCTTGAGACCAATATACATGATAGTACCCCATTGAAATGACTTGTAGTGAATCAAAGATTTTGAGGGTTACCAAAAGGAGAACTATTAAGGGTGATAACAGACTTTAGTTACATTAGAATTCATTTGTTGATGGTACCATACTAATTTCAGGAATTGTGGTGTGTTCTAAGGTGATTTTACCCTGTGAAAAACCTTCTGCTGGGATATCATGAATCATGTTTGAGAGAAAATTATTTTCACATGCTTGTCCCATACAGTTTTGGAAGGTGCTCCAGAAGCTAAAATGAGAGCATATTTTCTGTAAATTCACATTATCTTTCTCAGTCATGTGAGAATGAAGTCTGACATTCTCAGTAAAACATGTACATCCAACAAGGGCAGAGACTGTCAGTTGATTCCTTTGTGTTCTACTGCAGCTTCCCAGAGTGTTCTAAAGAACAACTAGAGTGCTAACAGCCTTACTTATGACAAAAGTATGGCACACCTGAAGCCATCTTGATTGGAATAAACTGGTAACACTTAAAACATTTAATTTAAAAAGGAACAAAATGATGGGGTTCATTTTGTCATAGAAATTATGGTTAGTGCTATAGAAAGAAAAATTAGGACATGTTTCAAGTGAGATCTCAAATATCTTCCTGTTATATTTCAACAGGAGCAGCCTGTCAGTTGATGCCTTTGTGTTCTACTGCAGCTTCCCAGAGTGTTCTAAAGAACAACTAGAGTGCTAACAGCCTTTCTTATGACAAAAGTATGGCACACCTGAAGCCATCTTGATTGGAATAAACTGGTAACACTTAAAACATTTAATTTAAAAAGGAACAAAATGATGGGGTTAATTTTGTCATAAAAATTATGGGTAGTGCTGTAGAAAGAAAAATTAGGACATGTTTCAAGTGTGATCTCAAATATCTTCCTGTTATATTTCAACAGGAGCAGCCTGCCAGTTGATGCCTTTGTGTTCTACTGCAGCTTTCCAGAGTGTTCTAAAGAACAACTAGAGCGCTAACAGCCTTACTTATGACAAAAGTATGGCACACCGGAAGCCATCTTGATTGGAATAAACCGTTAATACTTAAAACATTTAATTTAAAAAGGAACAAAATGAGGGGGTTCTTTTTTAAATAGAAATTATGGTTAGTGCTGCAGAAAGAAAAATGAGGGCATGTTTTAAGTGAAATCTCAAATCCTCTTCTATTTCATTAGAAAATTCTGACATGCAGACTGAAACAATCACTTTCAATACCAGCAGCAGACTTCCAGTTAACTCCCTGGTGAGCAGTAGATTTAGTACAGTGATCTAATGAGCAACTAGAGTGCTAACATTCTGAATTTATGGCAAATGTGAGACACATCTGAATGCCTTCTTGATGGAATCAAAGTAAAAAACTGAAAGCATTTCCTACTGAGGAGACTGCAGTAAATGAGGAAATTAGGAAACTTCATAACAAAGAAGTCTTCCAAGATGGCCACCAGAGAAAAAAGAGCCCAAATGTAGCACAAATATTACCCAGATGTAGCCCACATATAGCCCAATGACAAAAGTGTGCAAAACACTTTTTATTTTTAGTTTTTTACAGTTTTATGTAGTGCAGACTGGTCAGGTATTGGAGCGTTGCATCTTAAAACATGACCCCCTACACTACAAAAACACTACTGCACTACTCTAAACCCTAAAACACTACCCCAGCACGACTCCCTACACTACACAAGCGCCACTGCACTATCCTAAACCCTAAAACACTACCCCCAGCATGACCCCCTACACTACACAAACACCACTGCACTACCCTAAACCCTAAAACACTACCCCCAGCACGATCCCCTACACTACCCAAACACCACTGCACTAACCTAAATCCTAAAACAATACCCCCAGCACGACCCCCTACACTACCCAAACACCACTGCACTACCCTAAAACATGACCCCCTACACTACACAAACACCACTGTACTACCCTAAACCCTAAAACACTACCCCAGCACGACCCCCTACACTACACAAGCACCACTGCACTACCCTAAACCCTAAAACACTACCCCCAGAACGACCCCCTACACTGCCCGAACACCACTGCACTGCCCTAAACCTTGAAACACCAGCCCCTGCACGACCCCCTACACTGTTCGAACACCACTGCACTGCCCTAAACCCTGAAACACCACCCCCAGCACGACCCCTACACAGCAAGAACACCACTGCACTGCCCTAAACCCTGAAACACCACCCCCTTCACGACCCCCTACACTGCCCGAACACCACTGCACTGCCCTAAACCCTGAAACACCACCCCCAGCATGGCCCCCTACACTGCCCAAACACCACTGCACTGCCCTAAACCCTGAAACATCACCCCCAGCAAGACCCCCTACACTGCCCGAACACCACTGCCCTAAACCCTGAAATACCACCCCCAGCACGACCCCCTACACTGCCCGAACACCACTTCACTGCCCTAAACCCTGAAACACCACCCCCAGCACGACCCCCTACACTGCACGAACACCACTGCTCTGCCCAAAACCCTGAAACACCAGCCCCAGCACGACCCCCTACACTGCCCGAACACCACTGCACTGCCCTAAACCCTGAAACACCAGCCCCAGCACGATCCCCTACACTGCCCGAACACCACTGCACTACCCTAAACCCAGAAACACCACCCCCAGCACGACCCCCTACACTGCCTGAGCACCACTGCACTGCCCTAAACCCTGAAACACCAGCCCCAGCATGACCCCCTACACTGCCCGAACACCACTGCACTGCCCTAAACCGTGAAACAATAGCCCCAGCACGACCCCCTACACTGCCAGAACACCATTGCACTGCCCTAAACCCTGAAACACCAGCCCCAGCACAACCCCCTACACTGCCCGAACACTACTGCACTGCCCTAAACCCTGAAACACCACCCCCTGCACGACCCCCTACACTGCCCGAACACCACTGCACTGCCCTAAACCCTGAAACACCACCCCCAGCACGACACCCTACACTGCCCGAACACCACTGCACTGCCCTAAACCCTGAAACACCATTCCCCCTGCACGACCCCCTACACTGCCCGAACACTACTGCACTGCCCTAAACCCTGAAACACCATCCCCAGCACGACCCCCTACACTGCACGAACACCCCTGCACTGCCCTAAACCCTGAAACACTACCCCCAGCCAGACCCCCTACACTGCCCGAACACCACTGCACTGCCCTAAACCCTGAAACATCACCCCCAGCAAGACCCCCTACACTGCCCGAACACCACTGCCCTAAACCCTGAAACACCACCCCCAGCAAGACCCCCTACACTGCCCGAACACCACTGCACTACCCTAAACCCTACAACACTACCCCCAGCACGACCCCCTACACTACACAAGCACCACTGCACTACCCTAAACCCTAAAACACTACCCCCAGAACGACCCCCTACACTGCCCGAACACCACTGCACTGCCCTAAACCTTGAAACACCAGCCCCTGCACGACCCCCTACACTGTTCGAAGACCACTGCACTGCCCTAAACCCTGAAACACCACCCCCAGCACGACCCCCTACACTGCCGAACACCACTGCACTGCCCTAAACCCTGAAACACCACCCCCTTCACGACCCCCTACACTGCCCGAACACCACTGCACTGCCCTAAACCCTGAAACACCACCCACAGCATGGCCCCCTATACTGCCCAAACACCACTGCACTGCCCTAAACCCTGAAACACTATCCCCAGCAAGACCCCCTACACTGCCCAAACACCACTCCACTGCCCTAAACCCTGAAACATCACCCCCAGCAAGACCTCCTACACTGCCCGAACACCACTGCCCTAAACCCTGAAACACCACCCCGTGCACGACCCCCTACACTGCCCGAACACCACTGCACTGGCCTAAACCCTGAAACACCACCCCAGCACAACACCCTACACTGCCCGAACACCACTGCACTGCCTTAAACCCTGAAACATCACCCCCAGCAAGACCCCCTACACTGCCCGAACACCACTGCCCTAAACCCTGAAACACCACCCCCAGCAAGACCCCCTACACTGCCCGAACACCACTGCACTGCCCTAAACCCTGAAACACCAGCCCCAGTACGACACCCTACATTGCCCGAACACCACTGCACTGCCCTAAACCCTGAAACACCACCCCCTGCATGACCCACTACACTGCCCGAACACCACTGCACTGCCCTAAACCCTGAAACACCATTCCCCCTGCACGACCCCCTACTCTGCCCGAACACTACTGCACTGGCCTAAACCCTGAAACACCATCCCCAGCACAACCCCCTACACTGCACGAACACCCCTGCACTGCCCTAAACCCTGAAACACTACCCCCAGCAAGACCCCTACACTGCCCGAACACCACTGCACTGCCCTAAACCCTGAAACATCACCCCCAGCAAGACCCCCTACACTGCCCGAACACCACTGCCCTAAACCCTGAAACACCACCCCCAGCAAGACCCCCTACACTGCCCGAACACCACTGCACTGCCCTAAACCCTGAAACACCAGCCCCAGCACGACCCCCTACATTGCCCGAACACCACTGCACTGCCCTAAACCCTGAAACACCACCCCCTGCATGACCCACTACACTGCCCGAACACCACTGCACTGCCCTAAACCCTGAAACACCACCCCCAGCACGACCCCCTACACTGCCCGAACACCATTGCACTGCCCTAAACCCTGAAACACCACCCCCTGCATGACCCCCTACACTGCCCGAACACTACTGCACTGCCCTAAACCCTGAAACACCGCCCCCAGCATGACCCCCTACACTGCACGAACACCCCTGCACTGCCCTAAACCCTGAAACACTACCCCCAGCAAGACCCCCTGCACTGCCCGAACACCACTGCACTGCCCTAAACCCTGAAACATCACCGCCAGCAAGACCCCCTACACTGCCCGAACACCACTGCCCTAAACCCTGAAACACCACCCCCAGCAAGACCCCCTACACTGCCCGAACAACACTGCAGTGCCCTAAACCCTAAAACACCACCCCCAGCACGACCCCCTACACTGCCCGAACACCACTGCTCTGCCCAAAACCCTGAAACACCAGCCCCAGCACGACCCCCTACACTGCCCGAACACCACTGCACTGCCCTAAACCCTGAAACACCACCCCCAGCACGACCCCCTACACTGCCCGAACACCACTGCACTGCCCTAAACCCTGAAACACCACCCCCAGCACGACCGCCTACACTGCCTGAAAACCACTGCACTGCCCTAAACCCTGAAACACCAGCCCCAGCACGACCCCCTACACTGCCCGAACACCACTGCACTGCCCTAAACCCTCAAACACCAGCCCCAGCACGACCCCCTACACTGCCTGAACACCACTGCACTACCCTAAACCCTGAAACACCAGACCCAGCACGACCCCCTACACTGCCCGAACACCACTGCACTGCCCTAAACCCTCAAACACCAGCCCCAGCACGACCCCCTACACTGCCTGAACACCACTGCACTACCCTAAACCCTGAAACACCAGACCCAGCAAGACCCCCTACACTGCCCGAACACCACTGCACTGCCCTAAACCCTGAAACACCACCCCCAGCAAGACCCCCTACACTGCCCGAACACCACTGCGCTGCCCTAAACGCTGAAACATCAGCCCCAGCAAAACCCCCTACACTGCGCGAACACCATTGCACAGCCCTAAACACTGAAACACCACCCCCAGCAAGACCCCCTACACTGCCCGAACACCACTGCACTAAACCCGGAAACACCAGCCCCAGCAAGACCACCTACACTGCCCGAACACCACTGCACTGCCCAAAACCCTGAAACACCACCCCCAGCACGACACCCTACACTGCCCGAACACCACTGCACTGCCCTAAACCCTGAAACACCACCCCCAGCACGACCCCTACACTGCCCGAGCACCACTGCACTGCCCTAAACCCTGAAAAACCACCCCCCTGCACGACCCCCTATACTGCCCGAACAACACTGCACTGCCCTAAACCCTAAAACTCTACCCCCAGCATGACCCCCTACACTGCCCGAACACCACTGCACTGCCCTAAACCCTGACTCACCACCCCCTGCATGACCCCCTACACTGCCCGAACACCACTACACTGCCCTAAACCCAGAAACACCACCCCCAGCACGACCCCCTACACTGCCCAAACACCACTGCACTGCCCTAAACCCTGAAACACCACCCCCAGCACGACCCCCTACACTGCCCGAACACCACTGCACTGCCCTAAACCCTGAAACACCAGCCCCTGCACGACCCCCTACACTGCCCAAACACCATTGCACTGCCCTAAACCCTGAAACACCACCCCCAGCACGACCCCCTACACTGCCTGAACACCACTGCCCTAAACCCTGAAACACCACCCCAGAAAGACCCCCTACACTGCCCGAATACCACTGCACTGCCCTAAAGCCTGAAACACCACCTCCAACACAACCCCCTACACTGCCTGAACACCATTGCTCTGCCCTAAACCCTGAAACACTGCCCCCAGCAAGACCCCCTACACTGCCCGAATACCACTGCACTGCCCTAAACCCTGAAACATCACCCCCAGCAAGACCCCTACACTGCCCGAACACCAGTGCCCTAAACCCTGAAACACCACCCCCAGCACGACCCCCTACACTTCTCGAACACCACTGCACTGCCCTAAACCCTGAAACACCACCCCCAGCACGACCCCCTACACTGCCCGAACACCACTGCTCTGCCCAAAACACTGAAACACCAGCCCCAGCATGACCCCCTACACTGCCCGAACACCACTGCACTGCCCTAAACCCTGAAACACCAGCCCCAGCACGAACCCCTACACTGCCCGAACACAACTGCACTACCCTAAACCCAGAAACACCACCCCCAGCACGACCCCCTACACTGCCCGAGCACCACTGCCTGCACTGCCCTAAACCCTGAAACACCAGCCCCAGCACGACCCCCTACACTACACAAACACCACTGCACTACCCTAAACCCTAAAACACTACCCCTACACTACACAAACACCACTGCACTACCCTAAACCCTAAAACAATACCCCCAGCACGAACCCCTACACTACCCAAACACCACTGCACTACCCTAAACCCTAAAACACTACCCCCAGCAGTACCCCCTACACTACCCAAACACCATTGCACTACCCTAAACCCTAAAACACTACCCCCAGCAGTACCCCTACACTACCCAAACACCACTGCACTACCCTAAACCCTAAACCACTACCCCCAGCACGACCCCCTACACTACCCAAACACCACTGCACTACCCTAAACCCTAAAACACTACCCCCAGCACAACCCCTACACTACCCAAACACCACTGTAATACCCTAAACCCTAAAACACTACCCCCAGCACGACTCCCTACACTACCCAAACACCACTGCACTACCCTAAACCCTAAATCTACCCCCAGCATGACCCCCTACACTACACAAACACCACTGCACTACCCTAAACCCTAAAACACTACCCCCAGCACGACCCTCTTCACTACCTAAACACAACTGCACAATTTGTTACAGGCGTTGCAACGCAGGCCTGTGGTGCTTACTGGAAGTACCTAGTGGGCTAGTTGGGCCCCAGGGACCCTCAGGATTCAAGGTGACCTAATCCCCCAACTTAAAACGCACCACGGGGCGCGTTTGCACAGTGGTGAAGGGAGGGGCGGGGCCTCAGGTGACATGTGCGCAAACACGCCCTGTGGTGCGTTTTAAGTTGGGGAATTAATTCCCTTTGAATCCTGAGGGACCCTGGGGCCAACTAGCCCACCAGGTACCTTCAGTAAGCACAACAGAGTTGCGTTGCAGAGAGGTGAAAAAAGGTGCGTGGCCTCGGAACGCCTCTCTGCAACTCAGCTCTGTGGTCCTAACTGTAGGTACCTGGGGGCTAGCTGGGCCCCAGGGACCCTCAGAATTCAAGGGGACTTAATCCCGCAACTTAAAACGCGCCACGGGGTGCGTTTGCACACGTCACCTCAGGCCCCCTCCCTTCACCACTGTGCAAACGCGCCTGTAGCGCGTTTTAAGAGGTAGTTTTAATCCCCCTGCCCTATTATGTACTAGGGACTTGCAGAGGAGGTCATGCTAATCACAGGGGTACCCCAACACATAGTGTTCCCTAGTGTATGTAGGTGTTTTCACTGTATTCTAAGTGTTTTTTAGCATAGCACTGGCTCTGGTTAGTCAGAGTCAGTTACCATCAGTACCCGTCTGAAAAAGTTGTGGGCACAGGATGATTTTGCAACAAGGCCTCTTTCTGCTCCTCTGTTGGTTCTTTCTGCACATCTTTTGCTTCTTTCTGTGCGTTTTTCTTCTTTCTTCACATGTCCTACCTCTGTAGGCATAGTTAGAAACTAGCATTTAAAAAAACCTTTGAAATTCACTTAAAAAATCATAGATGTCAGGCACGTTATAGTTAGAAATTAGCATTTAAAAAACCTTTGAAATTCACTGAAAAAACCATAGGTTTCAGACACGTTATAGTTAGAAATTAGCATTTAAAAAACCTTTGAAATTCACTGAAAAAACCATAGGTTTTAGGGACAGTTATAGTTAGTTGGACATTTCACTCGTACAAAACCATAGAAATTCCCCCGTTATAGTTATTTCAGCTAACTATAACTCGCGCCCCCGCAATGCACTGCTGATGACGTCACATATTACATCACTCATGACATGGTCAGTGACATCACTGATGACATCACTGATGACATCACTGATGACATCATCCAGTGACTGTGTGTTTCTGTAAAGTTTAAATATGTTTAATATATTTAGGGAAAGGCGTATTGAAGAATGAGTGGGTGTATAAGTGTCTGAATGGATGATTTAGTACGTGAGTGACTGACTCTACAAGTGAGTGATTAAATGTATCTTACTGAATGCATGGGTTAGTGACTAAACTGTGTGAATGTCTGTATCCGTCTGTCTGTTGTTTTGTAAGCGGCTGCATGGCTTTCTGAATAGCTACATGATTGTCTACATGGGTTATTGATTGATTGTCTGAGTATCTGTATGGGTGCCTGAGTGTTTGTGTGGGTGGGGTGTGTGTGACTCTGTGCATAGATGTGTGAGTTGGTGATTCACTGGGTGCATGGTTTCAAGAGTGCATCTGTGATGGACTGCATGGGTGGGTGAGTGTGTGTATGGGTGTGTTAGTGATTGAATGTATATCTCAGTGGTACATGTGTGAGTAACTACATATGTGCAAGGCAGTATATATGTGTGTTGGAGTATATAAATGGCTATAAGTGAGAGTGTGTGATTGTGAGAGTGGCTGTATGGATGAGTGTGTACTTGTATCAGTGATTGTATAAGAGCGTAAGAATGTGCTAGTATTTGTATGAGTAAGTGAGCTGGCGTGTGTATAACTGTATAGGTGAGTAAATGGGTGTGTGATTAAGTTTTTGCATGACTGACTAGGTGTGTGAGTACCTCTATGGATGAGTGGCGGTGTGTGAGTGTTTATATAGGTGTATGAGTGCATATGATAGTCCTGTACTGAGTGACTAAGTATGAGTGACTGTACGGGTGAGTGAGTGGATGTGTGTGTAGACCTAAGAATCAGTGAGTGGGTATGTAGTTTTTGGTGTTGGAGTGTCTATGGTTTTGAGAATGGCAGTCTGTAATTTAGAGTGGGTGTATCAAAAGTTATATTAGGGTGTGAGAAGATGCATGAAATTATCACATGGATGATGTCATCAGTGATGTCATTTGAGATGTCATCAGTGATGTCACTGACCATGTCATGAGTGATGTAATATGTGACGTCATCAGCAGTGCATTGCGGGGCGCGAGTTATAGTTAGCTGAACTAACTATAACGGGGGAATTTCTATGGTTTTGTACGAGTGAAATGTCCAACTAACTATAACTGTCCCTAAAACCTATGGTTTTTTCAGTGAATATATATATATATATATATATATATATATATGCACACTATTAATATAAAAATTATCAACAAATCAGTTAGCATTAATTAAATATTAATTATTCATAAATTATAATTAATGTACTTCCCAAAATATACCCCCACAAAACACACAACACACTCACAAAATGTAACAGAAAATTATTTACACAATTAACATAATTAATGATCAAATTAATAATTAATATTAATTAAAAATATTTATTAAATATTTATAAATAATTTACTTCCCACCTCATACCCCTAGGAAACCCACAGCCTACATTTGAAATCTAAAAAATATATATATATATTGTGCAATTAACATAATTAATTTTCAATTAAAAAAATATTATTTATTAAAAACTAAGGGCCTCATTACGATGTCAGTCGGTAAGCCTCCCGCTGCTCGCCGGAGGCTTGCTGACTGACATGGCAGGTCTACATTCTGACCACCAAATTACAATGTCGGCGGTTGGAATGTAAACTGGCCGGTCAATCCGACTGCGTTCTAACAGGCTCAAAGAACCCATCAACCAGTCGGAAACCGCTCATAATCCTTTAAGGATAGAGTTTCCACCGTCGGGATGATGATGTTGGTTTCAGACAACATTTCCATGTTGGCTTTTTTGACATGGAAAGGCTGTTGGAAAGCGAATTTAGGGGTCCCTAGCATGACCCCCATCCCTCCGTGTCCTATGGTCATGCCCCCGTGAAAATCCCTGATCCGCGTGAGGCAGGCACTGTGAGGTGCCTGCCACTCGGTGCTGGGATTTACAAAAACTCCCATTGCTCTATGGGAGCCTGTCCTGCAGGTGGTTTCTGCCCACCGTACAAGCTCCCATTGAGAAATGGAAGTTTGCGTCCACACCATGTGCGGTCACATCCTAATTCGGTATGCGGAACCTCTGACCTATGGTCGAGCGGGTCACACACGAGAAGGTGTCGGTCAGAGGAAACTCCGACCAACATTGTAATGAGGCCCATAATATTAATTCATTAAGATGTATTAATTTTCCACCCTTTATCCTTATAAACCCCACAACCGGCACCTAAACTTAAACTTAAATTAATTACAGATTTAAAATAATTAATTGTCAATTAAATTACCCCTATAAACCCCATAACTCACACCTAAAATAATAATTAAACAATTAACATAATTAATTATCAATTAATTAACTAATATTATTTAACAACTAATTATTAATTAATTAAAAATACATTAATACCCACCCTTTACCCCCTAAACTCCACAACCCACACCTAAAAAAATGATTACACAATTAACATACTTAATTATCAATTAATTAATTATTAATAATAATAAACAACTTATTATTAATTACTTAAAAATAAATTACTTCCCACCCTTTACCCCTATAGCTCCACAACCCACACACATTACATAAATTACACAATTAAAATAAATAATTATCAATTAATTAATTAGTATTAATTACCAACTAATTATTAATTAATTGAAAATGAAGTACTTCCCACCCTTGACAGATATAAACTTCACAACCAGCACATTAAATTTACATAAAAAAAATTATAGCACAATTAACATAATTAAATATAAATTTAATAAATAATATTAAATACAAAATAATCATTAATTTTTTATAATTAAATTACTTCCCACCCTATACACCTATAAACTCAAAGGCAGCTATGGAACTAAAAAGCACAAAATGTAATTTAATGAAATTTCATACCTGCTAAAAAATGTACAAATATATTAAAAAACATAAACAATAATTAAACAAACAAGTTATATAATTTACATTTAAAATATATACTAAAATACATAACAATAATTTAAAAATGATATTTTAATCAACTATTTTCTTGCAAACTATATTAATGACTTCAAAATTTCCAATATTACTTACCTTAAAATCAATATTCTTGACATTGACATTTTTGCTGATGATATTTCCAAAGCGATACAAAAGGGGATGATGGACGGAACGTTTGAGCCAATCAAACACTCACCCCCAGTCAACTGATCTGGGTTTAATCCATCATCATTCTTTAGCTCACTCCACCACCCCAGTTCAGACATGGCCATATGTAAATCAGTCTGACCCTGTGCCTCATGGGAACAGTCCAGCCCGAACTGCCAAGCCATGTCTTCCCTGGACTGGAAACAAGCATCCTAGGACCGGTTGCTGGCATTTCAGCTGTCATCAGCCAGGCTTGCTTGAATCCAGTGGCAAAGTGAGCAAGGGACCCACGTCTGGGCATACCCCCGCCAACTTAGGGCGACCAAAGCGATACAAAAGGGGATGATGGACGGAACGTTTGAGCCAATCAAACACTCACCCCCAGTCAACTGATCTGGGTTTAATCCATCGATATTTCCATGTCACAATATTTTAGACTCAATATTTAGGAATGGCAGGCAATATTTTTTCTGAATACCACTCTTCTATTTGGGACTCAGCAGGAAAAGGTTGATGCTGAAGTTTAACAACAATGGATTGATAGAAAAAGGACAAAAGGGTGGAAGGAGAAAGGATGGGTGAAATGTAATATGAGTGAAAGGATGCATGGGTAAATAGAAGGGTGAAAGGATGCATATACATGGATGATACGATGAATGGGCGGGTGAAGGATGGATGAAAAGGTATATGGGTGAAAGGAGGCCTGCCTGGGTGGGTGAAAGGGTATAGGTAAAAAGATGCCTGCATGGGTGGGTGAAAGGTATACTCAGTGGTTTAAAGCAGGATGGGTGAATGGGTGAAAGGATGCATGGGTGGGCAAATGGATGTTGGTGAAAGGTGCATGGAGAACAATGTTTAGATGGATGGATATATTTAGATGGATGGTTTTCAATGTTGAAAGACTGGATGAGGGAATGTAAAGCGTAAATGTTGTGTATCCAAGCCAAAGGTGAGGAATACTAGAACAATGAAATGATAAATGGATAATTGCTTGGATGAATAAACAAGGGAGTTCTTCTGGATAGGGGCGTGCTCACCTACTTCACTTGCTTTGAATGTATTACTTTTATCAAAGCTTTGATTCAAAGAGTTGGGGTGGTATTTCTGTCTACTCCATTGACTCACAGTATCTATTAAGTGAGGCAGATATTATGTTTCCCACCCATCATCAATCATCACCACCCTCCATATCCATGGTATTTTGCCGGTGCTACCCATGATGACCTAACCGCTGCCTTGTTCAATTTGTCACTGCAGTGTTGGCTGTGCAATGTGCATCTGCTTGAGATAATGTGGCATTGACAAAGTTTTCAATGCATGACAATGCCAAAATAAGGTGTGTTTTCCTTCCCTCCCAGTGCCCACTCAGTCACTTACTACCAGTACTTCACTCCTTTATTCTTTCTCAAGTTCTGTCCCAGCCTTCCCAACAATCCGAAAAATCTATTCTTTGCATGTGCCACATTTTTCTACTCAAGCAATATATTTCATCATGGCTTCCATAATGGATTTATGCCAGTTTAAATTCTTCCCTTTCAACATTGTCAACCAAAGTGAAGCAGTAGCCAAAGTTTAGGCACATGATGATGATTGGTAAAATGTCTACTACATACTTACCCAGCCTAATCCCTCTAATTTACACTGCAGTAGATTAAGTTAGTTAAGTTTCCTTTCCTTACTGCCAAGCAAGTGTATTTGTTGGAAAAATGAATTATAAAAAATGGTGGAGGGTGAGGCCAGGAAGTAAAGTGGGAAGTAAGTGCCTTGACTTTTGCTGATGGGATAGTCTGTGATGAACATGTCAAATCCAACCTATATCCGGTTCCTTAATCAGTTCCCTGTACTGCAGTGCATTGCTTTTCCCAGCATCTTCTTCTTATGGCAGATAGAATGTTCGCATGATTAATTTCATACATGATGTGTATCAATATTCATCTGCCTTGTAGTCAGGGTAAGATTGAAAGGAGAAGAGCAGGGCCACCGGAATAAGATAATTGTCTATTACAGCTGCCTCAGCTGCAGACTGCAGAGAGCATCAAAGTACGACAAACGAGTAAGACTAGGGCGCCAGGTGAGATAGCATCTCTCCATTAGTTTAGCACAACAAGAGAGAAAATACTTGTACTCCATAGTGCATAATGCCTTACTCATTAATGAGAGGTAATTGATTTTGATTTTTCCACACTCAGGGTCCGATTTCAATGTCGGGAGTAATTCCTTCTGCCCGACACTGACTCGATCCTGGGACCGACCAACACCCGGTCTGCGGTCCCGCCCACCTAATTTGGATGTGACTGAACACTGTACGGTCGCATTCCTACATTTCACTATGGGAGCATGCATTTCGGCCGTAAATCAGCCATAATTCATGCTCCCATAGGGAAATTGGAGGTGTGGTTCATCATCTGCACCCCATGGCAGGCACATCAAGGTGCCTGCCACGGGGTGCAGGGATCAACAGGGGGCACCATTGGTGCCTCCTCAGCCTCCAACCGGAGGCCGTGCACCCAAGGAGCCCTGCTGTGGCCCCCCCAAACATGCTTTCCGACATTTTTTCCATGTACGACAGGCTGACATGGAAACCATGCTGGAAACTGTGCATTGTAATCTCAAGGGCGGAAAGGCCTACCCTTGAGATTACTGGCCGGCTTCCGACTGGCGTACAGGCTCCTGGAGCCCATCAGAAGCCAGCAGGAATGACCGGCCGGTTTACTTTCCGACCACCTAGATCATAATTAGGCTGTCGGAAAGTAAACCGAGTGGCTCATTATGATGCGGCCCTGAAGGCTCCGACTGTCGGTTGGTCGGAGCCTTTACTGGCCGCATCATAATCAGCCCCAAAGTGTCTGTTTAGTTTTTATACTAGGAAACCCTTGAAAAGAAAAAAAACTGTTTTTTTAAACTGGTGTGCTGTGTTTATATTCTGCCTAAATTCCTTTCAGACAGTTAGTACATTTGACTTTAGTTGTATGTCAGGCATGTGTGGGAAAAACCCACACATGCCTGACATACAACTATAGTCAAATATACTAACTGTCTGAAAGGAATTTAGGCTGTGACTCTGATCATATCAAATCAAATGACCCTAGGGGACTAGCAATGTATTGCTACTGTGCCACAGGCCACATAATTTTAATCAAGAGTTTTGCACAGTGCATTGTTTATAATTTCTCTGATTTCTTCCTGGCTACTCCTGCTGGTCATCCAACTCAGCAGGATGCAGCAGCCTGGCTGCAGCAGCAGAATCCGGAGGCTATACATGATGAGTACTGGCGGCTGGTGGCCCAGGAGGAGGCTGCTGGCCAGTACCCCAGCCAGTCTCTAGCACCTCCAGCCTCTCAACACCAGTGCTGCATTCCGCTGGCAGCCACCTGCCTGCATTCCATCACTGCTGCCCCATTCAATTTCTGACTGTGACTTCTGCCACATTGTGCAGAACCTGGATCACATGGAACCCAGGCAAATCAAGATGTAGGGGCACCTTAAAAAGCTCCTTGCCCGCCGTTAGTGCCCTTTTAGGTCTCTTTTTTAACCTTAATTTTGGTGGGTGGGACTTGCTGTGGGTGGGATGGGAGTTAGGACTAGAACATTTTAGACTTTAATATTACTTTCTTTCTGTCATTTTGGACATTGGTTGGGGACAGGGAGAGTAGTAGTAAAATGTTATTGCATGATTAATAAAAATCTTACAATTAGAACAATCTTTAATACACACCGTTTAAAATATGACAAATAAATCTAAAATTCCTAATAATCTCATTCAAATAATTTTTCTCAAATAGTCCCAAAAAATAAGTTATAAACATTAATTAAGTCCGTCAATTTGCCAAAGCTTAAAATGGATAATAGCAATTATAATTTCATTACTTTTGTGCAAATTCATTTATATAGTGCAAAGTTTATCCCTAGCTAATTTAAAACCTCCAAATTTACTGTGCTCAACTCACTAGCGTCCAGTTTCTTTTTTACAAGTATCAAAAATTTAGTAAAGTTAGCGTTCATTTTAATGTCCATTGGTCTAAAACCAGCTACCATAGCATGTCTACATGTGCGAACACCTCTATCAATGAAGCAGTTTTTCAGATATCGTTTTCTTTCAGCCGTCATTACTGCACATATACAAACCAAATGAATATTATTTTCATCCCATTAATTGTATAGTCTGCATGGAGTTGGCGTAGATGGTCTCAGCCAAGGCATTACATGTTTTAAGCCTGGCAAGTTGCCGAATCTTGCTCTCATAAATATGTTTTTGGTTTGTACTGACCATGGTATTTCTAGATAAGGTTGCACCTTAAGACTCGTGTATTCCTGCACTAACATCCAAACATGCGATCGCTTAATAAACAGTTCTTTGTCTTTCAAAAGGGATAGATGTTTCACTGATTTATTGATTATTTTCTTAAAACTTTGTGGGGTTAAGGACATTTCCCAGAACTCAACAATTGACAGTTCTTCTAGAGCCATTTGAAGATATTTATAGAAAGACGATTTTTGGTTCCGTTGCATCTCTTGCCACAGAAGACAACACATTGGGTTGTTAATATTGATTTTGATTTGTTTCCAGGTCTTAACATACTGACCCATCCTTGCTAGTTGTTGATTGCAGAAACCAAATTCCAGCCTGATCTGGGAAGGCGATACATTGGATGGAAGTCGAAACAAGTATTTAAAGGTTTTTGTGACAGCATTATTTAATAATGTAGAATCCAAAACCCGGAGAATTTCACTTCCATAAGTAAGGCTAGGGAGCAATTTTGCTTTTATTACTTTTAGTAATGGGGTATAAGTTGGACCTCCCAAAGAGCTGTAAGGTAAGCGAAAGGCCCCTTGTAAACAGTTGGCTCTTTTCTTCATCTCTATTTTATGGTATGAAAAAGATCCATTCTCATCAAACAGTATGCCAAGATATTTATAGCATTGAACTTTTTCTAGCTGCCGAATTTGTAAATACCATTTATATTTACTGCGCTTCAATACCTTGGTGCTGACTTCCATTACTTTTGTTTTTGTTTCATTTATTATCATTTTGTTCTCAATTGAATACATCAATGTTTTGTTTATTAATCGCTGTAGCCCTATCCTCGTTTGGCTTAGCAGGATGACGTCATCGGCATATAATAAATTCGACATTTGTTTCTCTGCCAGCTTTGGTGAGTCTGCTAACTCATTATTCATTCCGACCATAAAATCAGATAAAAATAAATTAAATAAATACGGTGCTAAAACACAACCATGCTTTAAGCCTTGGGATGTATTAATTTTCTTAGAAAGCCTTGAGCCATTCCCAAGTCGAACCCTTGTCCAGGTTTCAGTATATAATAATTGAATTGCTTTTAAAAGGCAGGGACTAATACCATAGTGATCCAATTTCTTCCCTAAAATTTGCCTATCCACACAGTCAAAGGCTGCTTTAAAATCGACGAAACATAAATATAATGGCTGTTTTTTCATTTTATATTTTTCCATTAGTGTTCCCAGTATTAAAATATTCACTGCCGTCCCTTGTCCTTGTACGAAACCCGATTGATTCGGCGGAATTAAATGCTTGTCAGTTGCCCAGTCTATTAACTCTTTAAGGAAAATTGATGCAAAAAGTTTGGCTTCAATGTCTTGCAGCGTAATTAGTCTATAGTTGGCTGGAAGTGAAAAGTCCCCACTTTTATAAATAGGAGAAATTATAGATCCCTTCCATGACTCTGGGACGGTCCTTGATTGCAATGCATGATTAAATAATGGAGTTAGATAACTTGACCAATATAATGCTTTCTCCTTATAAAACACAGCAGGAATCCCATTTGGGCCAGGGGCACCATTAGATTTCTGTTTCTTTAAAAGTTTGCATATTTGGCTTTCCGTTATAATTATTGTATCAGTATTCTTTTTTTCCTCTGCTCCATTTAAACTGTAAGTGATGGAATTCATAACATTGCCTAGTTTAGGATTCAAATGCATGTCTAAAAACGTAACCCATTCAGATTCAGTTACTGTTGAAGAAGTAGATTTCCTACTAGCTCTATTCAATTTATTAACTAGAACCCAGAAGTCTCTTGTGTTACTCCTTTTACAAGTATATAAAGCTTTAGCCCATAGCAGTTGTTTCGCTTGCATTTTGTCCTTCCAGATCAATTTCCTTACTTCTGCATTTATCCTTTTAAGTTTTTCGCCATTAATTTGGTTACCTGGGTAATTCTTTACCAATCTTAGGGTTCTATTTCATTCTGTTTTTAATTGATGACATTCAGACAATATTTTAACCATTGTCAATGATGATTTTTTTTCTGCTGCCCTTTATTACCATCTTTTTGGGACTGACTAGAGATTAGTTCCTTTGTAAAGACGGACCATTTTTCAATAGCATTGTAAAAGTCACCTTCAAAATATGACTCTGCCATTGCTTGTTCACTGATTATGATCGAATCTTTGGTGTTTTCCGACCAATAAAGCTTCTTGTAATTTACTGATGTTGTTTCTCCCGGAAGTGTCCTATAATTTTCATGCCTTATACCATTTAAGTTTAACTCTATTATTTGCAGATTGTGATCACTCCTATCCGTTCCCCCTATCTGGTAAAACAGAATTTTGTGAAATAAGTTCAACTATGCTATTGTATAATCTATTCTGGACCTATAATCGCCTGCTTGATACGTCCAGGCTGGTGGCGAATCTTGCGGATATCGCCCATTTAGCACCCTTAAGCCTATAGTTTCAAATTCTTTTACAAAATTCTTACCAGATTTTTGTTCTTTTGTTCCTTAATGTCCATTGTAAGTGGAAAACTAGGGATTGACCATAAATAGTTCTGTTGTTGTATTTCGGCATCTCTAACATAAAACCACAACAAGTTCATGTTAAAGTCACCAGTAATAATGATCTCAGGTTGGATGTCACTGTCCAATTGCTGCAATATCATAGTTATCAGACAGTTAACCATAGTTCTTCATGAACCGGCGTCAGGGTGAATATATACGTTAAATATTACAAGAGATTTAATTATTTTGTGTTCCTTATAACGTATTTTGACAATTAAACAATCCTTTAGACTTTGCACATCCATCTCACTTTCCATATTTAATTCAGTTGAAATAAAAATAGCCAAACCCCCACAGGATCTGCCATATTTGCTTGTTTTCTTGGTTAATGAATAGTAGCCCTTATAACCTTCTAACCTGAAAGGTACTAATGCCCAAGTCTCTTGTAGGCAAATAATTTCAAAATGGTACAACAGGGAGGGTAATTGCTTGTTCTGAATCTTTGAATGTACACCGTTAATGTTCCAAGAACATATGCTGATCCTCTCAATCGGGATTGTTGACCCCCTTAAAGGAACATCAGTTGCAGTTTGTCAGTCCTGCCTGACATTTTGTAAAACTGCTGTCTGCCAACCCAATTTTACTGTATCAGATGAGTCACCTTTATTCTCCTCTAATGATCTTAGAATTTACCCATTTGTCATGCCTATCGGATTTTTTAATATTGAGTATTTCTGATTATTATCTATTCTTTTTTGTTTCTTATTTTGTAATTTTGGTGAAATAAAAGGGCTAGGATAAGAGGGTTGGAGTGGGGTTGTTATTTTTATTCCCCAATCCAGAAAATGATTGTGTTCTTGTATAATAAGACTAGCAACAGTAGATGTTGTCCAGGTTACCAATGTCGATTCTTGATTATTGTTATTATTGATTACTAAAAATTCAATTGATTCTATGTCAGTACTACTAATTCTCTCCAATGAAGGTACTGCTTTACACAATTTTAACATGTTTCCTCGATTCAAGATATCGTTGTTACCCCTAGATTTATATTCCGGCGTAAAAATTACCTGTATTGCTCCCTCTTTTTGATCAGGATTTTTTAATTTAGTTTCTTGTAATCTATTTTCGTCTTTTTCTTGATCGTACTCAATTAGCTTACCACTGTGATTACCTAAAACCTGAGGCCAAAATTGTTGATGTTTAGGTGAATGTTTTTCCTCAATTCCCTGATTCTGTGGTGTTTTATTATCCTTCCAGTTTTCTAACAAATCTCTACTCTCTTGAGCCATTCCTATGCTCTCACTTTTTGACCTTTTCATTTCCAATTGTGATAGATTACTTTTCACCTTTTCTTTACTTTCATCCACATGCGACATCCCTGAGAGCTGATGTTTTTCCTTATCTACCTGTTTTTTATTGTCTGTTGGCTTGTTTATGTTTTTATTTTTTATAACTGTGTGTACTTCCGATAGCCTTTTATTGAATAAAGGGTAGAAGGGTTTTGCTGGCAACATTTCTTTGACGTCTTCTTCCAAATTTGATGTTTGTTCATGGTTATTTCCTCTATTCGTTCTCGCTACTTCCGAAGCAGTTACATTTTTTGTTATTTTCGATACTTTATTTCTCGCTTTCCGTTGTTTTTTTCTCTGTCTTTTGGATAGATGAACTTCTGGTGCTGCATCTAAAGATGTTGATTGTGGTGAACATAAGATTTTCACTACTTGATCATTCGTTTTATCAGGTATTTTTCCTTTAACTACAATAATGTCATTACTGTTCGTCATATCTTTAGGAGAGCAATCATTCTGGCTTGCTTGATTTCCAACATTAAATAAATTTCCTTTTACATCTTCAATTATTGTTTTTAAAACATCAGGAATGGTGGCCAATTTGTTAATTAATGGGGCACAATTACACTCTGTATACGAGGATATTGGTTGAGCTTGTGCCCTTATTATTAGATTGTTTAAGGTTGAGATCTTCTGGTCAATTCCGGCTACAGAGGATGCCATAGCACTCAAAAGATCTATTTGCACCTCCATTTTATTGGACTGATATGTTAATGCTTCCAGAGTTAGTTGCGAGGTTTTAAAGAATAGATCCCAAATTGCTCCCGAGTTCCAATTTCCTGATATTTGTACTCCCAGGCTTTGGTATTGCCCATTTATAGATGACTGATCTTTATAGACTTCTTTTGCGGGACCTTGCTGTTCGTGCCCTTCATCACATATCTCAGTAAATTGTAGCCTGCTATTCAGAACATCTTTTTGATAGGGAGTACTCCAACGCTGCAAGATTTCAGGTTTACTATTATATTCATCCATCTTATTTTGAGACCCATCATTTTGTTTAAAATTCTCCTGGTCCAACTTTTGGACGATATTTGTTGTAGTCAGATTAAAATCCGATTACAGGTAATTAGGTAGGATATTGTCATCCGTTATAGATTTAACCCAGTCGATCCCACCTTTTGAAGATTCTTGCTGGAGTTGGTTTGTTTGAACCAGATTAGTTGGGTCCCCTACACCATTAGCTTTTCTTATGTTTACTTGCACTTCAATTGGCATTGGCAGCCCGGTTGATAATAGATGTTGAGTGTCTCCCGTCACTTGTCTCATACAGTTTGGAACTCTAGTTGCAAATGTGCAATTAACGGAGTAGTTAGCATCTCTAGGTCCGTTATTTGACCCAAGTGGTTGCCTAGGTCCTTAGTTGAATTTGACCTTAGCTCAACTTCTACCTCCAACTCAAGCTGGCCGGGTTCTCTTACTCCTTGATTAGGGGATGTTATACTTGTTCCACCCATTGGCTTAATTGGGGTTTGGAGTCCACCTGAATTAGACAGGGAGAGGGGTGGGCCAGTTTAGGGTTGAAGGGTTGGGTTTATAATGTTGTTGTCAGGGTAATAAATATAGTTATTTCTGCTTCAAATCTATTTTGGGGTGTTTTCTTTTGCACTGCTGCCTTTTAGCTCAGCAGAAGCTTGTTTTTAAAATCTGCTGACAGCGTTTAACAATTAGTTATGTGGTACCCTTGTCCTACTACTACTCTCCTAGTCTCTGCAGTCTGCAACTATATTGACCACTAAGAGGAGGTGAGAGGGGATTTCCAACTTTCCATTTTCCATTGCCTTATTGCCTTTTAAGTAAATCAACACTCCATAGTTCTCTTACCTGAATAAATGAAGTGAGGGCTGCATGGTTTCCCAAGGTGCGATGGTGGTGGTAGTGGCTAGCGCACTAACAGTGAAGAAGAAGAGAGGTCCCACTCCCATCTAGGTGAACAACAACTGTAGGATTAATTGGAAGGATTATTCAAGGCAGGCAACTAAATTGAAATAAAAACTAAGTTAGTGGGTTATATAAAAAATGTTTTTGAAAAAATATTATAAAAAAAGTTAAAAAAAATATAATTGCTGATGTAATAGGGGACTACCATATGAATTGAAATTTGAAACCCACTGGGATTTGGGAGGCAAGGCAAGGAGGGGTGCAGATGCAAAATGCAAAAAAGTATATCAATCAATCAATCAATCATGTCACTTATAAAGCGCACTACATACCCGCGAGGGTCTCAAGGCGCTGGGGGAAGAGGGGGGTGGTGCTGCTACTGATCGAAGAGCCAGGTCTTGAGGAGTCTTCTGAAGGCCAGTAGGTCTTGGGTCTGTCGGAGGTTGGTGGGGAGGGTGTTCCAGGTCTTGGCGGCGAGGTGGGAGAAGGATCTGCCGCCGGCGGTCGCTTTCCGGATGCGGGGGACTGTGGCGAGGGCGAGGCTGGTCGAGCGGAGCTGGCGGGTGGGGGTGTAGAAGCTGAGTCGTCTGTTGAGGTAGGCTGGTCCGGAGTTGTGGAGTGCTTTGTGTGCGTGGGTGAGGAGCTTGAAGGTTATCCTCTTGTTGACAGGGAGCCAGTGCAGGTCTCTCAGGTGGGGTGTGATGTGGCTGCGTCGGGGATGTCGAGGATAAGACGTGCAGAGGCGTTCTGGATGCGTTGCAGCCGTCTCAGGAGCTTAGCCGTCGTTCCTGCGTAGAGAGCGTTTCCGTAGCCCAGCCTGCTGGTGACGAGGGCCTGGGTGACTGTTTTTCTTGTTTCGGTGGGGATCCACTTGAAGATCCTGCGGAGCATTCGGAGGATGTTGAAGCAGGATGAGGAAACGGCGTTGACCTGCTTAGTCATGGAGAGGGTGGGGTCGAGGATGACCCCTAGGTTGCGTACGTGGTCGGTGGGTGGCGGGGCTGTTCCCAGTGATGTTGGCCACCAGGAGTCGTCCCAGGCTGAAGGGTTGGAACCAAGGATGAGGACCTCCGTCTTGTCCGAGTTCAGCTTCAGGCGGCTGGTCCTCATCCATTCGGCGAAGGCCTTCATTCCTTCGTGGAGGTGGGCTTTGGCGGTGTGAGGGTCTTTGGTGAGGGAGAGGATCAGCTGGGTGTCGTCGGCGTAGGAGATGATGTTGAGGTTGTGCTGTCGGGCGACGTGGGCGAGGGGTGCCATGTAGATGTTGAACAGCATTGGGCTGAGGGAGGAGCCTTGGGGTACGCCGCAGATGATCTTGGTGGCCTTGGATCGGAAGGGGGCGAGGCGGACGCTTTGTGTTCTGCCGGAAAGGAAGGATGTGGTCCAGTCCAGGGCCTTCTCTTGGATCCCGGCGTCGTGAAGGCGTGTTCGTAGTGTGTGGTGGCAGACCGTGTCGAAGGCGGCTGATAGGTCCAGGAGGATGAGGGCTGCTGTTTCTCCGTTGTCTAGCAGGGTCCTGATGTCATCGGTGGCGGCGATGAGGGCGGTTTCGGTGCTGTGGTTGCTGCGGAAGCCGGACTGGGAAGGGTCCAGGATGTTGTTCTCCTCGAGGTAGCGGGTCAGTTGTTTGTTGACGATTTTCTCGGTGACCTTCGCGAGAACGGGAGCAGAGAGATGGGTCGGAAGTTCTTGAGGTCCTTGGGGTCTGCCTTGGGTTTCTTGAGTAAGGCGGTGATCTCGGCGTGCTTCCAGCTTTCCGGGAAGGTTGCTGTCTTGAAGGAGATGTTGATTATTTTCCGGAGATGGGGCGCGATGGCTGTACTGGCTTTGTTGAAGATGTGGTGAGGGCACGGGTCTAGCGGTGAACCGGAGTGGATGGTGTTCATGATCTCGCTGGTGTCCTCGTCGTTGATGTTGGTCCAGGAGAGCAGGTGGTTGTTGGTTGTGGGGGCAGTGGTCTCGGTGGTTGCCGGGGCGGTCGTGGTGTTGAAGCTGTCGTGGATGTCAGAATTTATAAAACACTATTCATACAGTACATTTGGTGTGAGCATTGGGCTACTAGGGCTCAATCATAACACACAAAATGGCAGCCAGCCACATGGTCACCCAACAGCAACCAGCAAGGAGGCATGGCCACAACAAAGAAGACATGCGGGCCTTTGGCAAAAGCACACTGGCTGTCTACACAAAATGGCAACTGACTACATGGTTAAACATTAAGCAAGGAGGCATGTCCACAACAAAGAAGGCATGCAGACCTATGGCAAAAGCACACTGTCTGCCTACACAAAATGCTGGTCAGCCAAATGGTCATACAACAACAACCAGCAAGGAGACATGACTATAACAAAGAAAACATGCGGGGCTATGGCAAAGGCACACTGGCTGGCTACACAAAATGGCCACTCACAACATGATCAAACAGCAAGCAAGAAGGCATGGCTACAACAAAGAAGCCATGCAGTCCTATAGCAAAATCAAGCACACTGGCTGCTTACATGAAATGGCCAACCCCACGTAGTCACACAGCAACAACCAGCAAGTAGATATGGCCAAAACAAAGAAGACATGCAGGCCTATGGCAAAAGCACATTGGCTGGCTGAACAAAATGGCTGCCAGCCACATGGTCAGACAACAAGCAGGAGACATGGAAAATAAAAGACATATGCAGGCCTATGGGTACTGACTGTACAAAATGGTCCCTGGCCACATGGCATGGGGAACAAAGAAAAATAGTTGCCTTTGGCACACACACTCACACACTGGCCAGACAAAGGAGGCATGAATTGGTAACACAGGAAAAAATACCATTAATTCCACAATGCCAAAAACGAAAATTAACTCAGCTAAAAATGTTTACAACACACATCCTCCACCTATACACTGTTTGCAGAAACAAAATACCCCAAGTAACCCACATTTTGTAATTTATTCCAATGCCATCCATGGCCTAAAAGATGTTTAAATTCAATAGACACCACAGAAACAGTTGTTTCATGCACCCATGACTATTACAGGGCCTACTAGCTGGCAGGCCCCTTGGCAGGCTAGACCACATAGTGAATTAAATGAATATTGCAAATTTACTAAAAAACCATGGAGATAATCTACTGAACTGTGCAACATTTTTCCTTTATAAAAGAAGAAAAATTACATGAAAATGATAACTAGGTCCTTACTGACACAGAAGGCCAACCACCACAATACATTTAAAAAATCAATAAAAAAAAATAAAAAAATCTAGTGCATGCCTCCAATCAAACAAACACCCTTATGCACCAGTTTTTCAACTTACTTGTGAAATCTCAAATACAAAGTCCTTATATCCAATGGTATATACGCAGCAGACAAGGCGAGTGATCCTTCCAGCTCCAAATCCCAAAAAAAAGTGACCAGGAGATGGCCAAAGCACTGGGAGGAGCCTGCTGGACAGGAACAGGAAGTTGGAGACACTGGGGCACTTTCTTCCTTTCGGGAAAAAAACGTTTTTAAAAAAGGACACCAAAAAACAACATGAATGGTACATTTGAAAAGGTTTTTAACGCAAAATTGTCATTTCAAGGAGATTTAGCTGCTTCTCGAGGAGAAAAACCTCTACAGGTTGCAGCCGCGGTCAATCGTTCTCACTCGTGATTTGTCACAAAAAACAAGCACCAGAAGTCGCTGGCTCGGCCTAAGCCGTGCTAGTTGCAGCAAAATCTCGCATGAGCTTGTGGGCTGCTACAAAGTCTTGTTGGCGCTAGCGAGCATCTGGTAAGACTCTCGTACTCTCCCCGTGTGCTTGAGAATTCATTTTTAGCATGCAAACTAAAAAAAAAACTGCTTTGTATATTGGTAACTCCACATTCTCAGCGGAACACAGAGTTGCTGCATTCTGCAAACTCCACGAGCAGAGAGGAGTTTTACACCCAGGCCAACTATTAAACACCACTGGATGATTCTGCTTTGTTCTTTAGAACAGTTAACTCATGTCACTAACAAGAATGTACACAGGAATAGCTTTGGATACTATGTGCACAAGGTCAAAAAAGATAATTCAATGACATTCACTAAAAGTTCAAAATGAATCAATGTGTGTCAAAAAATACTGCAATGTAGTACCAAAATGTGTAGTAACGGAAACCCTGCCTCCTTTGTTTGGCCATTTCAAAGTGCTAACACTTACCTCAAGTAACTCAAGTGTTATACAACTGTACATATTATTATATGGTTTCAGTACTGAAGTAGCTTATCAATGTATCATGCACTAGGTATCTACCTATGCTGTTGAAGTAAATTGGACTTTTGTTGTGGTTTGGCAAATGATTTCACCAGCATAAGAAGATACATAGGGCTTAAAACATTTCAAATCCACATTAGTACAGGGCAACAACCTATACACATTTGAGTCCAAAATATTAGATGTTATGACAAGGTTGACTCACCATTGTTAAACTGTGTAGCAAGATATGTTGGTACCACATCACAGTAAATATGAAATATACTGATTCACATATGGTAGACCCATGAAATAAACTCATTCAATTTGCAATGTCAGACAGATCACAGATTGATGAATTTCACCATTTACCTATTGAGACATGAGTTTGGCTTTATTTGGAGTGTACAGGATGGGATACTACAACAGATATGTGATGGAACATTCAAACTGCCTAAATCCCTTTGGGTATCTCCTTTTACTCCATCATTGATATAACGTATGGACATAACATAGGACATAGCTAAATGGTCATGGGTATGTATTACTCTGTCAATAATGTCTACACATTCATGTCTGTGGTTCTAGACAAATGGTATGCCTATCACAATTATGTGTCAAACAACAGATTGTTTTACATACACATTTGTGAAGGAGTAGGACCACATGCAAATCTGTCAGTTCTAAAATATATGAATCGGTGTATCTATTGCAAGACACATTGTGGATATGTTTCAAATCCAAAATGTATCCATTACATATGATGTGAGCAGTGAGTATGCCTCACATGCTCACTCTTGTCTATGTAGGAGCCCAACTTATCAATGTGACGTTTGGAAAATCTACTGTAACATAAGTGCATAGCAGGCTATGTCAAATGTAATTGGTCGTTGAGAAGAAAATCAACTCCCAAGCGGAGCAGAGATCCATGTATCTAGGGATGGATGACATTTGAATGACCTTTTTAACCAGCAATACTACAATGTATATATCTTGTTCGCAACCAGCACTTGTTTGCACTTTGTCACTTCAGCACCTGCACCATTTTTGTTTATTACTCGTGACAGCCCTTTTGTGTCATTTACACAATGTAAAAAGACAAAAAAGTGATTTTTTTCTTCAATACATTTCTTTGATTTATTCATGATTGGTGTGTTTCTGTGTTGTTTTCTCCCCTATGTTTCGCTTTAACTGCTATGACTCAAATGTTTGAATATCTTTCACTAATGTTTCCTATTTAATAAGAAAAAAAGCAATTCTTTACCCGACAGAACCAACATTTCTTCTCATCTTCACACCCAGGTTCTGAGGGGCACTGGGTTACCCCATTATACTAGATGAATGTAATTGGTCTACATATACATCATCCAAAATACTTCAAGAGAATCACACTTGACAAAACAAAGACTAGTGGCATGTTTGGTACAAATGTCTCTAATGACATCAAACAACCTTATGTATATTTGTTGTTTAGCCAGTCAGGTGTCTGCTCAGAACAGTTCTATGGTACTGAACAGCAATCAGGAGGGATCTTTTACAACAAATTGAAAGACAAAGTACATCAACATACACCTTGAGAAATACGTACACATTCATGAACTCTTCTTGTGCGTTGGACATGGGTTACCCTTAATGTTGATACCAAAAATCCTTGCTGTAACAAAAATGTAGTCATGTAGCATGTCATACTCAAATAGGAATGTACCCCCTTACTGCTGCTGCTGGGCTCTCAAGTGCCCATCAAGCTGGGCGTAGGCCATCACAAGAATGTGAGCCATTAGGGGGTCAGGTTGCGGCGCACACGCTTCCCATGTTCGCAGGACTGACTGAGTTGGACTTCAGCTGACTTTCGGGTCCAGCATCATGAAGGCTGCTCCTCCTGAGGACCCCCAGGCTTTCCATATATCCTGCTTCTAATGGGCGTTGACCTGTATGGATACAAGAAATGAAAGAAAAAAGAATGGCTTTTTGTTTGTCAGTATTGATGTCACACAATTTTACTTCATCTAGCACAAGCATGACTCATTAGTTATTATACAGGGGCCTCCAACAGTTTTCTGTGATGTGAGCTACTTCAGATCAGTGCAAAGCATTGTTAACTACTGAAGACTAAACAATTTGCACATTGTTAGCAGACACCCTCCAGGCCAGCTTCATTGACCTGATGCCTAAGTTCCATAGAGGCAGATACTATGGTTGAAACTACATATTATAACTAAGGGCACTATGAAATGGCTGAGATGTGGGTCAGTGAGAGGTTGCTCTTTGGGGATATGTGAACATGTGTATGTATAAATGGGATATAAAACTACAGGTTACTAAGTCTGTGTGGTATGTTCTTGCAGCAGAGGACACACCTTTTGCCAAATGTGGCACTGTCACATGGATGAGACAAACATACGATTGTATGTCCTTTTGTATTGGAAAAATTTGAAGTGCAGAGAAATATTCAACCCAACACTTTACATCATGAATCATGTTTCAGCACTTTTAAAGTCTCACATGTAAAAAAAAATGGTTGTAAATTGCATAAATACTTATGGAACAGTGAATACTGGCCACTAGGATTAAAGGGCCTGCATTTAGGAAATGACACACTTCACAATTGTTGAAAGTTGGAATGAAGCATTAACTTAACAGGTTACCTAAAACCCCATTTCAGTTGTCATCCATTTCAAAGTATTCAGGGGTAGTTTGTATGCTCACAACTCCTACTGTGACTTGCCAAGGAATCATATTACAGAATAGATATACCTCAGTGCATCAGTTCTTTGCCACTGTGACTTAACCCCAGCCTGGCCCATGACCTTGAATGAGCTCTGCTCATTGTCATGCCATGCTATCTGCAGCCATAATGTCAAAACAACACAGCATTTCCTCAAAATCTACATGAAAAAATTACATTGTACACATTTAATAATTGACCTCAAGGATGTGAGCTACTCTGAAGGGGTCACGAAGCTACAGGTAGCTCACAATCGACTGGTTGGAGACCCCGAAACTAGACTGAGTGATTAGTGGAATGATACTCATTGCAAACATCATGTCAATTTTGTTTGTCAAGCGTATATATATATTCACTGAAAAAACCATAGGTTTCAGACACGTTATAGTTAGAAATTAGCATTTAAAAACCTTTGAAATTCACTGAAAAACCATAGGTTTTAGGGACAGTTATAGTTAGTTGGACATTTCACTCGTACAAAACCCGTGAAATTCCCCCGTTATAGTTAGTTCAGCTAACTATAACTCGCGCCCGCGCAATGCACTGCTGATGATGTCACATATTACATCACTCATGACATGGTCAGTGACATCACTGATGACATCTCAAATGACATCACTGATGACATCATGCAGTGACTGTGTGTTTCTGTAAAGTTTAAATATTTTTAATATATATAGGAAAAGACGTATTGAAGAATGAGTGGGTGTATAAGTGTCTGTATGGATGATTTAGTAGGTGCGTGACTGACTCTATAAGTGAGTGATTTAACGTATCTTACTGAATGCATGGGTTAGTGACTAAACTGGGTGAATGTCTGTATCCGTCTGTCTGTTGCTGTGTAAGTGGCTGCATGTGTTTGTGAATAGCTACATGAGTGTCTATATGAGTTATTGAATGGTTGTCTGAGTATCTGTATGGGTGCCTGAGTGTTTGTGTGGGAGGGGTGTGTGCGACTGTGTGCATAGATGTGTGAGTGGGTGATTCACTGGGTGGATGGTTTCAAGAGTGCATCTGTGATAGACTGTATGGGTGGGTAAGTGTGTGTAAGAGTGTGTTAGTGAGTGAATGTATGTCCCAGTGGTAAATGTGTGAGTAACTACATATGTGAAAGGCAGTATATATGTGTGTTGGAGTATATAAATAGCTATAAGCGAGAGTGAGTGATTGTGATAGTGGCTGTATGGATGAGTGTGTGCTTGTATCAGTGATTGTATAAGAGCGTAACAATGTGCTAGTATTTGTATGATTAAGTGAGCTGGTGTGTGTATAACTGTATAGGTGAGTAAATGGCAGTGTGTTTAATTATTTGCATGACTGACTAGGTGTGTGAGTACCTCTATGGATGAGTGGCGGTGTTTGAGTGTCTATATAGGAGTAAGAGTGCATATGATAGTCCTGTACTGAGTGACCATAAGTATGAGTGACTGTACGGGTGAGTGAGTGGATATGTGTGTGTAGACTAAGAATCAGTGAGTGGGTATGTAGGTATTGGTGTTGGAGTGTCTATGGTTTTGCGAATGGCAGTCTGTAATTTAGAGTGGGTGTATCAAAGGTTATATTAGGGTGTGAGGAGGTGCATCAGATTATCATGTGGATGATGTCATCAGTGATGTCATCAGTGATATCATCAGTGATGTCATTTGAGATGTCATCAGTGATGTCATCAGTGATGTCACTGACCATGTCATGAGTGATGTAATATGTGACGTCATCAGCAGTGTATTGCGAGGCGCGAGTTATAGTTAGCTGAACTAACTATAACGGGGGAATTTCACGGGTTTTGTACGAGTGAAATGTCCAACTAACTATAACTGTCCCTAAAACCTATGGTTTTTTCAGTGAATTTCAATGGTTTTTTAAATGCTAATTTCTAACTATAACGTGTCTGAAACCTATGGTGTTTTCAGTGAATTTGAAAGGTTTTTTAAATGCTAATTTCTAACTATAACGTGCCTGAAACCTATGGTTTTTTCAGTGAATTTCAAAGGTTTTTAAATGCTAATTTCTAACTATAACGCCCCTAAAACCTATGGTTTTTTCAGTGAATTTCAAAGGTTTTGTAAATGACAATTTTTAAATGTATTAATTGTTATATTTATTTTTTTGATACTGATTTACTACATTTTTTTAAACTATTTATTTTTAGATATTTTATTTATTAAATTACATTGTAATTACATTATACATTACATTACAAAATATACTTTCTCAGAATTAATTACTTTAGTTTAAATAGTTTGCAAATAGGCAATAGAGTTTTAAGTACAGTAGTTACAGTTGTTGCAATGGGCAACACAATTTCAAACACAATGCAACATTCAGCTCAATGTGAATTTCTAGTTAAATGCAATTAGTTACTTTATGGATTACTTTTCTAACCACAGGACTGGATCCTAGATTTAGTCCTGGGACATCTCCTGTAAACAGTTGAGTAAAAGCTTTTTGGTTACAGTAGTGATTTTAAGGAATATTATAGTTTTTTAAAAGTTGACACTTAGAAACTTTTTCACATAGAATCACCAATGTTATTCTATGGGAGGAAATTCACTTAGCAGGTAAAAAGTGTTATTGTTACTTTTTCTTACTCAGTGTTTGATCCTGGATCCAGCACTGGTGCATCTCCTGTAAACAGTTGAAAGAATGCGTTTAAGTCATACAGGCGATTTTTAAGGAATATTTGTAGTTTGTGAAAATCGACACTTTGAAACTTTTCTGCTGAAAACCAGACAATGGATTCCTATGGAAGGAAATATAAGTTACTGGTAAGTACGGTTAGAATTACTTTTCAGGGTCAGTGCTGGGCTAAAAGATGCAGCACTGGGTTCTCTCCTGATAACAGGTGAGTAAATTGGAATTCGTACTTCGGTTGATTTTAGAGGAATATTATAAAGTTCCAAAACTCCACACTTAGAAGAATTTCCAAGTGAAACCAGTCAATGTTAGCCTATGGAAGGAAATTCAAGTTACTGGTAAGTACGGTTAAAATTACTTTTCAGGACCAGTACTGGGCTGAAAGATGCAGCACTGAGGTCTCTCCTGATAACAGGTGAGTAAATCGGAATTCCTATTTCGGCTGATTTTAGAGGAATATTTGTATGTTTCAAAAATCAACACTTAGAAACTTTTTCAGCAAAAAGCAGGCAATGATATCCTATGGAAGGAAATTCAAGTTACTGGTAAGTACGGTTAAAATTACTTTTCAGGATCAGTACTGGGCTGAAAGATGCAGCACTGAGGTCTCTCCTGATAACAGGTGAGTAAATCAGAATTCGTATTTCGGCTGATTTTAGAGGAATATTATAGAGTTCCAAAACTCCACACTTTGACTGGTTTCACTTGGAAATTCTTCTATGTTAGCCTATGGAAGGAAATTCAAGTTACTGGTAAGTACGGTTAAAATTACTTTTCAGGACCAGTACTGGGCTGAAAGATGCAGCACTGAGGTCTCTCCTGATAACAGGTGAGTAAATGGGAATTCGTATTTCGGCTGAATTTAGAGGAATATTTGCACAATGGTGAAGGAAGGGGGCGGGGCCTGAGGTGTCATCTGTGCAAACGCGCCCCGTGGCGCATTTTAAGTTGGGGGATTAAGTCCCCTTGAATCATGAGGGTCCCTGGGGGCCAACTAGCCCACCAGGAACCTCCAGTATGCGCCAGGGGCTGCGTTGCAGAGACGTGTACAGAGGCCACACCCCTTTTACACCTCTCTGCAACGCAGCTCTGTGGCGCTTTCTGGACGTACCTGTTGGGCTAGTTGGCCCTCAGGGACCCTCAGGATTGAAGGGGATTTAATTCCCCATCTTAAAACATGCCACGGGGCCTGTTTGCACACATGTCACCTGAAGCCCCGCCCACTCCCTTCACCACTGTGCAAACGCACCCCGTGACACGTTTTAAGTTGGGGGATTAAGTCCCCTTGAATCCTGAGGGTCCCTGGAGTCCAACTAGCCCACCATGTACTTCCAAAAAGCGCCACATTGCTGCGTTGCAGAGAGGTGTAAAAAGGGGCGTGGCGTCTGTACACCTCTTTGCAACGCAGCCCCCTGGCGCATACTGGAGGTTCCTGGTGGGCTAGTTTGCCCCCAGGGACCCCCAGTATTCAAGGGGAATTACTTCCCCTTCTCAAAACGCTCCAGGGGGCGCGTTTGCAGACTGCTGCAGGGAGGGGGCGGGGCCTCCGGCACGATGCCGGTCTTTTTTTTAATTTTTTGATTGGGAGGGGGGCTGCGTGGCCCCCCTTCCCTCAGCCACTTTTTGCCCCGGGGACCCCATCCCCCGGGGCCTGAGGAGTTTTTTTTTAAAAATAAAATTTAAAAAAACGGGAAGGGGGCCGCGTGGCCCCCCTTCCCTGGGCCTGTATTGGCCCCGGGGACCCCATCCCCCGGGGCAAGCCCTCTTTTTTTTTTATTAAAAATTTGGAGGGGGGCTGCGTGGCCCCCCTCCTCAGGCCATTTAAGGCCCCGGGGACCCCATCCCCCGGGGCCGGCCTTTAAATATTTTTTTTTTTTTTAGGGGAGGGTGGGCTGCGTGGCCCCCCTCCCTGGCCACTTATGGCCCCGGGGACCCCATCCCCCGGGGCCTGGCCTCTCGTTGGGGACTTCCCCAAACCCCCACAGTCCCGCCGGCTCCCCATGTCCTACGGGAGCCGGCATTGCTTTTCACATGGGGAGCAGCTAAGATGCTGCTCCCCATGTGGAAAGCAATTTGCTTTGGATATTGGAAGCGAGAGCAGGCTTCTGCTCTCGCTTCCAATATCCAAAGCAAGTTTGCAATGACAGGACAGGAGCCGCGAGGCTCCCGTCCTGTCATTGCAAACAGCAGTGTCCCGGGGTAGGCACCCCGGGACACTGCAGGAGCTGGCTCTGGGGGTGGCGGTCCCCAGGGCCACCACAGGCTCCAGGAGGGGGCCGCGCAGCCCCCTCCCCACATTTACAAAGCCCCGGGAGGTGGTGGTCCCCGGGCTTCGGGGGTCCAAAACGGACCCCCATTTTAAACTTCTTAGTGCCCCGGGAGGTGGCGGTCCCCGGGGCGTTTGGGGGCTGGAGCCCCCACACAGGTTAAAACATTTAAAAAAGAAGCCCGGGGAGGTGGCGGTCCCCGGGCAGCGGGAGGGCAAAGAGCCCTCCCGCACTATTATTTTTTTTAAGCCCCGGGGGGTGACGGTCCCCAGGGCTTGGGGGGGCCTTAGAGGCTCCCCCACATATTAAAAAGAAACCCCTGCATGCCCCCGGGACTTGGCCCACCCGGGGGCCAATTAACAACGAAGCGCGGGAGACCGCGCTTTGTTTTTTCTTGGCGGGATCCGCGCACCCTGAGCTCATCCCGCCGATTTTTTTTTTTTAAATGCTTTTTCTGCCCAGGGGTCCTTGTGGGACCCCTGAGCAGACCTAGGGGTCAGGGTGTTTCTACCCTGCCCCCTTTGTGCGTTTTGCGCACTTGTTTCTTCTAGGTTTTTTTTCTAATCGGCAGGATCCGCGCACCCTGAGCGCATCCTGCCGATTTTAAAAAACAAAATGCTTTTTCTGCCCAGGGGTCCTTGTGGGACCCCCTGAGCAGACCTAGGGGTCACGGTGTTTCTACCCTGCCCCTCTTTGCGCTTTGCGCACTTGTTTCTGTCCCTCGGTTCTACCGAGGACAAAATGGCTGCCAACACTTCCTGATTTGGAGTGTTGACAGCCAATTAGCATGCAGCTCGTGGTCGGGAGGGTACGCGGACCCTACTCGGCCATAGATATATTTGTGACTTTACTTTTGATTTTCTCAGGAACTACTGAACGGATTTACACCATTTAACAAAAAGGGTTCTTTCAGAACCAAGAACTACCTCTTTGCCAAATTTGGTGTAATTCCGTTCAGCAGTTCGGGCTGTAGCCGTGGCTAAAGTTTCCTATGGGAAAATGAATGGGGAAAACACGTTTTGGGACCCCCCTTTTTTCTCGGCCCCCGCTTGACGAATCACCCCAAAACTTTCAGGGTAGGAGCGGACCGGAACGGGCCATAAAGTTTGAAAGTTTCTCGAAGATTCGTCAACCGACGCAAGAGTTATTTCAAATAGAATGTCGCGGATTTCCTATGGAAAATAGGTCCTAACTATAACTATAACTATAACTATCTACTGTTATATTGCGCTAAGACCCAGACTGCGATCAAAACTTAACAGAAACACAAAACAAAATGCCTTAGAGTCTTAAAAGCGGGAGAGCATGTCACAATGCACTTAGATTCTGTTGCTGATGAAAACATAACAAAGACCAAATAAAATGCATAACGGTGGGGGAATTTAGATACATTTATGAATGGTAGCGGTAGTGCATGTGAAAACTTACCACCCAAACAAAGATAAAAATAGGTTGCTGTAAAACTCATTGCAAAAAAAATCAAAATCCATTAAAGTTGGAAGAGCGTGTCACGGTGCACTAAGAACCAGGGTCAGAGCAAAAGTCAAGCAAAACACAAAATTAAATGCATTACCTCCTCGTCTGTCTTCCTCGCCACAGTAATTAACACATGAGCTTTAGGCTCCCACAGAAACTTCAAGCATAAGAAAGTCAGCCTACTAGTCTCCCATGCCTCCAACATGGCTCCCACCTCCATTCACCAATGGGATAAAAGGAGGCACCATACACCTCAAAGACCTGTTTTTTAGTTTCTGCACTGCTCCGAGTGCTGTTTTCAGTTTTGTAGGGAATTGGGATCGAGGTCCTGTTTTAGCAGACTCTAGTATCCCTGGGGTCGAGGTCTGCTGGGCATGCTGGGGCGACCTCATCGTATATACGCCATGTTTCACGCTCCCCGTATCCTTCTTTAGTGGACTCCCGGGGAGCGCGGTTCCGGCATTGTCTGTGCGGGCCGCCTACTGTGAACTCTTTGTCGCGTACTCTGCCGGTCTTGTCCTGCTTGAGCGGACTTGCCGGTTCATCGTGGTCTTTGTCTGGGGTGTTGACTCACCTTTTCGGACTTCATTGGTGCTCCTGTCACGCTGTACGGGGTCGGCGCGGTCCGGCCTCACCTTTCGTTCCACAGCTTCCTATCGGAGGCGACTGCCAGTAGATAGTTTAGTTAGGACCTATTTTCCATAGGAAATCCACGACATTCTATTTGAAATAACTCTTGCGTCGGTTGACGAATCTTCACGAAATTTTCAAACTTTATGGCCCGCTCCGGTCCGCTCCTACCCTGAAAGTGTCGGGGTGATTCGTCAAGCGGGGGCCGAGAAAAAAGGGGGGTCCCAAAACGTGTTTTCCCCATTCATTTTCCCATAGGAAACTTTAGCCACGGCTACAGCTCGAACTGCTGAACGGAATTACACCAAATTTGGCAAAGAGGTAGTTCTTGGTTCTGAAAGAACCCTTTTTGTTAAATGGTGTAAATCCGTTCAGTAGTTCCTGAGAAAATCAAAAGTAAAGTCACATATATATCTATGGCCGAGTAGGGTCCGCGTAACCTCCCGACCACGAGCTGCATGCTAATTGGCTGTCAACACTCCAAATCAGGAAGTGTTGGCAGCCATTTTGTCCCTCGGTAGAACCGAGGGACAGAAACAAGTGCGCAAAGCGCAAAAAGGGGGCAGTGTAGAAACACCCTGACCCCCTAGGTCTGCTCAGGGGGTCCCACAAGGACCCCCTGAGCAAAAAAAAGCATTTAAAAAAAAAAAAAAAAATCAGCAGGATGCGCTCAGGTTGCGCAGATCCTGCCGATTAGAAAAAAACCCAGAAGAAACAAGTGCGCAAAACGCACAAAGGGGGCAGGGTAGAAACACCCTGACCCCCTAGGTCTGCTCAGGGGGTCCCACAAGGACCCCCAGGGCAGAAAAAAGCATTTAAAAAAAAAAAAATCATCGGGATGCGCTCAGGGTGCGCGGATCCCGCCGAGAAAAAAAACAAACGAAGCGCGCTTCGTTGTTAATTGGCCCCCGGGTGGGCCAAGTCCCGGGGGCATGCAGGGGTTTCTTTTTAATATGTGGGGGGGCCTCTAAGACCCCCCAAGCCCCGGGGACCGTCACCCCCCGGGGCTTAAAAAAAATAATGGTGCGGGAGGGCTCTTTGCCCTCCCGCTGCCCCGGGGACCACCACCTCCCCGGGGCTTCTTTTTTAAAATGTTTTAACCTGTGTGGGGGGTCCCTGGGGGCCAACTAGCCCAACAGGTATGTCCAGAAAGCGCCACAGAGCTGCGTTGCAGAGAGGTGTAAAAAGGGGTGTGGCCTCTGTACACGTCTCTGCAACGCAGCCCCCTGGCGCATACTGGAGGTTCCTGGTGGGCTAGTTGGCCCCCAGGGACCCTCATGATTCAAGGGGACTTAATCCCCCAACTTAAAACACGCCACGGGGCGCGTTTGCACAGATGTCACCTCAGGCCCCGCCCCCTCCCTTCACCATTGTGCAAATATTCCTCTAAAATCAGCCGAAATACGAATTCCGATTTACTCACCTGTTATCAGGAGAGACCTCAGTGCTGCATCTTTCAGCCCAGTACTGGTCCTGAAAAGTAATTTTAACCGTACTTACCAGTAACTTGAATTTCCTTCCATAGGCTAACATAGAAGAATTTCCAAGTGAAACCAGTCAAAGTGTGGAGTTTTGGAACTCTATAATATTCCTCTAAAATCAGCCGAAATACGAATTCTGATTTACTCACCTGTTATCAGGAGAGACCTCAGTGCTGCATCTTTCAGCCCAGTACTGATCCTGAAAAGTAATTTTAACCGTACTTACCAGTAACTTGAATTTCCTTCCATAGGATATCATTGCCTGCTTTTTGCTGACAAAGTTTCTAAGTGTTGATTTTTGAAACATACAAATATTCCTCTAAAATCAGCCGAAATAGGAATTCCGATTTACTCACCTGTTATCAGGAGAGACCTCAGTGCTGCATCTTTCAGCCCAGTACTGGTCCTGAAAAGTAATTTTAACCGTACTTACCAGTAACTTGAATTTCCTTCCATAGGCTAACATTGACTGGTTTCACTTGGAAATTCTTCTAAGTGTGGAGTTTTGGAACTTTATAATATTCCTCTAAAATCAACCGAAGTACGAATTCCAATTTACTCACCTGTTATCAGGAGAGAACCCAGTGCTGCATCTTTTAGCACAGCACTGACCCTGAAAAGTAATTCTAACCGTACTTACCAGTAACTTATATTTCCTTCCATAGGAATCCATTGTCTGGTTTTCAGCAGAAAAGTTTCAAAGTGTCGATTTTCACAAACTACAAATATTCCTTAAAAATCGCCTGTATGACTTAAACGCATTCTTTCAACTGTTTACAGGAGATGTACCAGTGCTGGATCCAGGATCCAACACTGAGTAAGAAAAAGTAACGATAACACTTTTTACCTGCTAAGTGAATTTCCTCCCATAGTATAACATTGGTGATTCTATGTGAAAAAGTTTCTAAGTGTCAACTTTTAAAATACAATAATATTCCTTAAAAATCACTACTGTAACCAAAAAGCTTTTACTCAACTGTTTACAGGAGATGTCCCAGGACTAAATCTAGGATCCAGTCCTGTGGTTAGAAAAGTAATCCATAAAGTAACTAATTGCATTTAACTAGAAATTCACATTGAGCTGAATGTTGCATTGTGTTTGAAATTGTGTTGCCCATTGCAGCAACTGTAACTACTGTACTTAAAACTCTATTGCCTATTTGCAAACTATTTAAATTAAAGTAATTCATTCTGAGAAAGTATATTTTGTAATGTAATGTATAATGTAATTACAATGTAATTTAATAAATAAAATATCTAAAAATAAATAGCTTTAAAAAATGTAGTAAATCAGTATCAAAAAAATAAATATAACAATTAATACATTTAAAAATTGTCATTTACAAAACCTTTGAAATTCACTGAAAAACCATAGGTTTTAGGGCGTTATAGTTAGAAATTAGCATTTAAAAAACCTTTGAAATTCACTGAAAAAACCATAGGTTTCAGGCACGTTATAGTTAGAAATTAGCATTTAAAAAACCTTTGAAATTCACTGAAAAAACCATAGGTTTCAGACACATTATAGTTAGAAATGAGCATTTAAAAAACCTTTGAAATTCACAGAAAAAACCATAGGTTTTAGGGACAGTTATAGTTAGTTGGACATTTCACTCGTACAAAACCCGTGAAATTCCCCCGTTATAGTTAGTTCAGCTAACTATAACTCGCGCCCCCGCAATGCACTGCTGATGACGTTACATATTACATCACTCATGACATGGTCAGTGACATCACTGATGACATCACTGATGACATCTCAAATGACATCACTGATGACATCACTGATGCCATCATCCACGTGATAATCTGATGCACCTCCTCACACCCTAATATAACCTTTGATACACCCACTCTAAATTACAGACTGCCATTCGCAAAACCATAGACACTCCAACACCAATAACTACATACCCACTCACTGATTCTTAGGTCTACACACACACATCCACTCACTCACCCGTACAGTCACTCATACTTATGGTCACTCAGTACAGGACTATCATATGCACTCTTACTCCTATATAGACACTCAAACACCGCCACTCATCCATAGAGGTACTCACACACCTAGTCAGTCATGCAAATAATTAAACACACTGCCATTTACTCACCTATACAGTTATACACACACACCAGCTCACTTAATCATACAAATACTAGCACATTGTTACGCTCTTATACAATCACTGATACAAGCACACACTCATCCATACAGCCACTATCACAATCACTCACTCTCGCTTATAGCTATTTATATACTCCAACACACATATATACTGCCTTTCATATATGTAGTTACTCACACATGTACCACTGGGACATACATTCACTCACTAACACACTCTTACACACACTTACCCACCCATACAGTCTATCACAGATGCACTCTTGAAACCATCCACCCAGTGAATCACCCACTCACACATCTAAGCACAGAGTCGCACACACCCCTCCCACACAAACACTCAGGCACCCATACAGATACTCAGACAACCATTCAATAACTCAAATAGACACTCATGTAGCTATTCACAAACACATGCAGCCACTTACACAGCAACAGACAGACGGATGCAGACATTCACCCAGTTTAGTCACTAACCCATGCATTCAGTAAGATACGTTTAATCACTCACTTATAGAGTCAGTCACGCACCTACTAAATCATCCATACAGACACTTATACACCCACTCATTCTTCAATACGTCTTTTCCTATATATATTAAAAATATTTAAACTTTACAGAAACACACAGTCACTGCATGATGTCATCAGTGATGTCATTTGAGATGTCATCAGTGATGTCATCAGTGATGTCACTGACCATGTCATGAGTGATGTAATATGTGACGTCATCAGCAGTGCATTGCGGGGGCGCGAGTTATAGTTAGCTGAACTAACTATAACGGGGGAATTTCACGGGTTTTATACGAGTGAAATGTCCAACTAACTATAACTGTCCCTAAAACCTATGGTTTTTTCAGTGAATTTCAAAGGTTTTTAAATGCTAATTTCTAACTATAACGTGTCTGAAACCTATGGTTTTTTCAGTGATATATATATGTGATGTGATCAAGGCAGGGATCTGCCGAAACGCGTAATGGCGAGACTGTTTGTGCGCGAATAAAATACAACTTGCACAATACCTGGGTCCACTCTCGTTCGTGTGGTGGAGTAGCAGATGTGAGCGAGGAATTCTCATTATCTACTGGCGGTCGCCAGTAGATAGTTATAGTTACAACCTATTATCCATAGGAAATCCGCGACATTCTATTTGAAATAACGTTGGCGCCGGTTGACGAATCTTCGTGAAAGTTTCCAACTTGTTGGGGCGCTCCGCTCCGCTCCTACCCTGAAAGTCTCGGGGTGATACGTGAAGCGGGGGCCGAGAAAAAGGGGGTCCCAAAACGCGTTTTCCCCATTCATTTTTCCATAGGAACCTTTAGTCGCAGCTACAGCTCGAACTGCTGAACGGAATTACACCAAATTTGGCAAAGAGGTAGTCCTTGGTTCAGACTGGTGCCTTTTGCTTAAATGGTGTAAATCCGTTCAGTAGTTCCTGAGAAAATCAAAAGTAAAAGTACATATATATCTATGGGCGCGTCGGATATGCGTACCCTCAGCGCACCCTGTGCGCACCGTCCCGATCACGAGCTGCATGCTAATTGGCTGTCAGCTGGCTGTCAACATTCCGATTCAGGAAGTGTTGGCAGCCATTTTGTCCCTCGGTAGAACCGAGGGACAGAAACAAGTGCGCAAAGCGCAAAAGGGGGCAGGGTAGAAACACCCTGACCTCTAGGTCTGCTCAGGGGGTCCCACAAGGACTCCCTGGGCAGAAAAGATTTTTTTTTTTTTAAATCGGCGGGATGCGCTTAGGGTGCGCGTATCCCGCCGAGAAAAAAAAGAAACAAGTGTGCAAAACGCACAAAGGGGGCAGGGTAGAAACACCCTAACCCCTAGGCCTGCTCAGGGGTCCCACAAGGACCCCTGGGCAAAAAAAAGCATTTTTTTTAAAAAATCGGCAGGATGCGCTCAGGGTGCGCGAATCCTGCCGAAAAAAATCGAAGCGCGGTCTCCCGCGCTTCGATTGGATTTTGCCCCGGGTGGCCCAAGTCCCGGGGGCATGGTGGGGGTTTAATTTTATGTGTGGGGGCCTCAAAGGGCCCCCAAGCCCCGGGGACCGCCACCCCCCGGGCTTTCTTTTAAAAATGGTGCGGGAGGGCTCTGAGCCCTTCCGCAGCCCCGGGGACCACCACCTCCCCGGGGCTTTTTTAAAAATTAAACAACCTGTGTGGGGGGCTCCAGCCTCCCACACGCCCGGGACCGCCACCTCCCGGGGCACTAACAAATTAAAATGGGGGTCCGTTTTGGACCTCCGAAGCCCCGGGACCACCACCTCCCCGGGGCTGTGCTGATGTAGGGAGGGGGGCCGCGCGGCCCCCTCCTGGAGCCCTTGATGGCCCTGGGGACCGCAACCCCCAGGGCCGGCTCCTGCAGTGTCCCGGGGTGCCTACCCCCGGGACACTGTAGTTTGCTATGGCAGGACGGGAGCCTCGCGGCTCCCGTCCTGCCATAGCAAACTGCTTTGGATATTGGAAGAGAGAGCAGGAAACCTGCTCTCTCTCCAATATCCAAAGCCGATTGCTTTTCCACATGGGGAGCAGCATGTCAGCTGCTCCCCATGTGGAATAGCAATGCCGGCTCCCAAGGGACGTGGGGAGCCGGCGGGACTGTGGGGGATTGGGGACCCCCCACAGTCCCCAACGGAGAGGGCCAGCCCCGGGGGATGGGGTCCCCGGGCAAGTAGTGGCTCGGGAGGCGGGCCACGCGGCCCCCCTCCCCAAAAAAGAGCAAAAAAAATGTTTTAAAAAAAGGAAAGGCCGGCCCCGGGGGATGGGGTCCCCGGGCCTTAAAATGGCCAGAGGAGGGGGGCCACGCTGCCCCCCTCAAAAAAATAAATATAGAGGCCATGCCCCGGGGATGGGGTCCCCGGGCCAATACAGGCCAAGGGAAGGGGGCCACGCGGCCCCTTCCCGTTTTTTTTTAAAGGTAATTTTAAAAGGGGTAAGGCCCTGGGGGATGGGGTCCCCAGGGCCCAAAAGAAAAAAGGAAGGGGGCCACACAGCCCCCTTCAGGGGAGAAAAAAATTAAAAAACGATCGGGCCCGCAGGCCCCGCCCCTTCCTTCACCACTCTGCAAACGCGCCCCTGGCGCGTTTGCAGAGGGGGAACAAATTCCCCTTGAATACTGGGGGTCCCTGGGGCCAACTAGCCCACCAGGTACCTCCAGTATGCGCCAGGGGCTGCCTTGCAGAGAGGTGTACAGAGGCCACGCCCTTTTACACCTCTCTGCAACGCAGCTCTGTGGCGCTTTTGGAGGTATATGGTGGGCTAGTTGGACTCCGGGGACCCTCAGGATTCAAGGGGACTTAATCCCCCAACTTAAAACGCGCCACGGGCGCGTTTGCACAGTGGTGAAGGGAGGGCGGGGCTTCAGGTGACATGTGTGCAAACAGGCCCCGTGGCGCGTTTTAAGATGGGGAATTAAATCCCTTCAATCCTGAGGGTCCCTGGGGGCCAACTAGCCCAACAGGTACATCCAGAAAGCGCCACAGAGCTGCGTTGCAGAGAGGTGTAAAAAGGGTGTGGCCTCTCTACACGTCTCTGCAACGCAGCCCCTGGCGCATATTGGAGGTTCCTGGTGGGCTAGTTGGCCCCTAGGGACCCTCAGGATTCAAGGGGACTTAATCCCCCAACTTAAAACGCGCAACGGGGCGCGTTTGCACAGATGTCACCTGAGGCCCCGCCCCTCCCTTCACCATTGTGCAAATATTCCTCTAAAATCAGCCGAAATATGAATTCCGATTTACTCACCTGTTATCAGGAGAGACCTCAGTGCTGCATCTTTCAGCCCAGTACTGGTCCTGAAAAGTAATTTTAACCGTACTTACCGGTAACTTGAATTTCCTTCATAGGCTAACATTGACTGGTTTCACTTGGAAATTCTTCGAAGTGTGGAGTTTTGGAACTTTAAAATATTCCTCTAAAATCAGCCGAAATACGAATTCCGATTTACTCACCTGTTATCAGGAGAGACCTCAGTGCTGCATCTTTCAGCCCAGTACTGGTCCTGAAAAGTAATTTTAACCGTACTTACCAGTAACTTGAATTTCCTTCCATAGGCTAACATTGACTGGTTTCACTTGGAAATTCTTCTAAGTGTGGAGTTTTGGAACTTTAAAATATTCCTCTAAAATCAGCCGAAATACGAATTCCGATTTACTCACCTGTTATCAGGAGAGACCTCAGTGCTGCATCTTTCAGCCCAGTACTGGTCCTGAAAAGTAATTTTAACCGTACTTACCGGTAACTTGAATTTCCTTCATAGGCTAACATTGACTGGTTTCACTTGGAAATTCTTCTAAGTGTGGAGTTTTGGAACTTTATAATATTCCTCTAAAATCAACCAAAGTACGAATTCCAATTTACTCACCTGTTATCAGGAGAGAACCCAGTGCTGCATCTTTTAGCCCAGCACTGACCCTGAAAAGTAATTTTAACCGTACTTACCAGTAACTTATATTTTCTAACATAGGAATCCATTGTCTGGTTTTCAGCAGAAAACTTTCAAAGTGTCGATTTTCACAAACTACAAATATTCCTTAAAAATCGCCTGTATGACTTAAACGCATTCATTCAACTGTTTACAGGAGATGCACCAGTGCTGGATCCAGGATCCAACACTGAGTAAGATAAAGTAACGATAACAGTTTTTACCTGCTAAGTGAATTTCCTTCCATAGGATAACATTGGTGATTCTATGAGAAAAAGTTTCTAAGTGTCAACTTTTAAAATACAATAATATTCCTTAAAAATCACGACTGTAACCAAAACGCTTTTACTCAACTGTTTACAGGAGATGTACCAGGACTGAATCTAGGATCCAGTCCTGTGGTTACAAAAGTAATCCATAAAGTAACTAATTGCATTTAACTAGAAATTCACATTGAGCTGAATGTTGCATTGTGTTTGAAAATGTGTTGCCCATTGCAACAACTGTAACTACTGTACTTAAAAGTCTATTGCCTATCTGCAAAGTATTTAAACTAAAGTAATTCATTCTGAGAAAGTATTTTTTGTAATGTAATGTATAATGTAATTACAATGTAATTTAAAAAATAAAATATGTAAAAAAAAATTGTTTCTAAAAATGTAGTAAATCAGTATGAAAAAAATTAATATAACAATTAATACATTTAAAAATTGTCATTTACAAAACCTTTGAAATTCACTGAAAAACCGTAGGTTTCAGGCACGTTATAGTTAGAAATTAGCATTTAAAAAACCTTTGAAATTCACTGAAAAAACCATAGGTTTCAGACACGTTATAGTTACAAATTAGCATTTAAAAACCTTTGAAATTCACTGAAAAAACCATAGGTTTCAGGCACGTTATAGTTACAAATTAGCATTTAAAAACCTTTGAAATTCACTGAAAAAACCATAGGTTTCAGACACGTTATAGCTACAAATTAGCATTTAAAAACCTTTGAAATTCACTGAAAAAACCATAGGTTTTAGGGACAGTTTTAGTTACTTGGACATTGCACTCGTACAAAACCCGTGAAATTCCCCGTTATAGTTAGTTCAGCTAACTATAACTCGCGCCCCGCAATGCACTGCTGATGACGTCACATATTACATCACTCATGACATGGTCAGTGACATCACTGATGACATCACTGATGACATCTCAAATGACATCACTGATGACATCATCCACGTGATAATCTGATGCACCTCCTCACACCCTAATATAACCTTTGATTCACCCACTCTAAATTACAGACTGCCATTCGCAAAACCATAGACACTCCAACACCAATAACTACATACCCACTCACTGATTCTTAGGTCTACACACACACATCCACTCACTCACCCGTACAGTCACTCATACTTACGGTCACTCAGTACAGGACTATCATATGCACTCTTACTCCTATATAGACACTCAAACAACGCCACTCATCCATAGAGATACTCACACACCTAGTCAGTCATGCAAATAATTAAACACACTGCCATTTACTCACCTATACAGTTATACACACACCAGCTCACTTACTCATACAAATAGTAGCACATTGTTACGCTCTTATACAATCACAGATACAAGCACACACTCATCCATACAGCCACTATCACAATCACTCACTCTTGCTTATAGCTATTTATATACTCCAACACACATATATACTGCCTTTCACATATGTAGTTACTCACACATGTACCACTGGGACATACATTCACTCACTAACACACTCTTACACACACTTACCCACCCATACAGTCTATCACAGATGCACTCTTGAAACCATCCACCCAGTGAATCACCCACTCACACATCTATGCACAGAGTTGCACACACCCCTCCCACACAAACACTCAGGCACCCATACAGATACTCAGACAAGCATTCAATAACTCATATAGACACTCATTTAGCTATTCACACATGCAGCCACTTACACAGCAACAGACAGACGGATACAGACATTCACCCAGTTTAGTCACTAACCCATGCATTCAGTAAGATACGTTAAATCACTCACTTATAGAGTCAGTCACGCACCTACTAAATCATCCATACAGACACTTACACACCCACTCATTCTTCAATACGTCTTTTCCTATATATATTAAAAATATTTAAACTTTACAGAAACACACAGTCACTGGATGATGTCATCAGTGATGTCATTTGAGATGTCATCAGTGATGTCATCAGTGATGTCACTGACCATGTCATGAGTGATGTAATATGTGACGTCATCAGCAGTGCATTGCGGGGCGCGAGTTATAGTTAGCTGAACTAACTATAACGGGGGAATTTCACGGGTTTTGTACGAGTGCAATGTCCAAGTAACTAAAACTGTCCCTAAAACCTATGGTTTTTCAGTGAATATATATATATATATATATATATATATATATGCACAGTATAGCTACAATAATATGTTATTTCAATTTAACTAGATGTGTAGTTTCTAAATTTCACATGTATTTATAACATATACATTGATTTATCTCCACAAACACACCAAATGTAATCTAGGGCTTTAAACACGCAACACATACTAATGTTGTGGTTTTTAAAAAAGGCAAGCTGCTTATAAATCCACAACATAATTGTCCTATGTACGGTAAATGATATATGACACCACTTCTATCCCTACACTTCACTCAGGAACTCATAGGGACATCGTAGCAGGTGTTAACAGTGTGAAAAGCAGTTAGACAGTATTACATATACATTTCAAACATGTACCTGTCCCTCTGGTGAGCCAAAGACCTGGCTGTACAGCAACCCCAGCTCCTCTGGCAAGAAGGCAGGGGCCCAGTCACCTGCTCTACCTAGCATTGATGCTCACAGAGGTGACAATAAGCAGCAAATGTGGATTAGATCTTGATGGCAGCAGTGTTAGGAGGCAAGTGAGCTCTTTTTCCAACCGCCATGTATATGTAAGCGACATTCGCAATCTTCAGCTGAGACGGACAGAGCCGTTAGCCTTTGTATGTTGCTTTCATCAACGTCAACCTATGGCTCTGTCCGCTGCAGAGTTTACTGCCCAATACGCGCTTGTATGATTCCAAATGTCCCAATCGGCAAGGTCAGGAACCCACCATTTTAGAAGTTCAAAATTGTGTGTTTGTGACTGTTAAGTGTGGCACCACCACTCAAAATGGGTTCTAGTTTGATAGACACTAATTTTGGTTAAAAATGAACATTTCTATGTAGTGTGTTACTGTGTTGCAATGCAATATTTGTGCAGTGTTGTTAACACCTCAGTTGACGGTATTTTTGGAGGACATTTTTTTTTTTTAAAGTGTAAATAATACAATTGAGATGTTTTATTTACACATTTTTTCAAATTATAAAGTATTTAAGGCTATAAATGTAATTTATGAAGAGTGAAGGACAAAAAGCAAATGTTTGATTAAAATATTTATTAAAATCATATATATTTTGTAGAACCTCATGACTTTAGTGTCAATTATCAAACAGGCTGCTGTGGAAAATGTTAAACATGTTCACATGTTTTTCCAATGCAGACATATGAACCCTGGAAGAGTGAGAAGACAACAGCTTCAGGTGTATCATTTATTTCCAGACCTTACCACCATGGAAGAAATAGATATCATCAAGAAGTTCAGATTGAATAGGCAAACTATACTAGATTATGTATAAGGGGAGGGAGCACACTGCTTCTTATCCCAGCCCAGTTCACCACATGGCATTCTGGTAAATGCAGTATTCTTATTTCAAAGATGCTGTAGTGTTTCACCAAAGTTGTTGAAGGTAATGTTGTTATCTCTTGACATGTGTTTCTGTGTTTAGCCCTTCATTAGTTGAAAGCAGAAGAAGTATAGAGCAAAAAGAAAAGTCATCTAGTTTTGCTGAAATGCTGCATAAGTCTTCACAGGTAACAGTACTAAACCACAGGCACATAGGTGCATCCCAGGTTAGCTTGTCAGCTCGTTGGCCCAAGAAAGTCACTACACAGTTCACCCCATTGCATTCTGGTAAATACAGTACGCTTACTTCAAAGTTGCTGTCGTTTTTCACAAAAGCTGGTGCAGGTAGTGCTGTCATCTGTAGACACATGTTTCTGGGTTTAGCCTTTCATTGGTAGAGAGCAAAAGCAGTAAAGAGCAATAGAAAAGCCATCCTCGGTGGTTGAAATGATGCCCAAGACTTCACAGGTCACCTTACCACTCCACAGACATGCAGGTGCATCCCAGGTGAGTTTGTCTGCTTATTCGCTCAAGGGAGCCATTTAAACACAAGGCGGGAGGGAGCACACTGCCTCACATCCCAGCACAGTTCACCCCATTGCATTCTGATAAATGTAGTATGATTACTTCAAAGTTGCTGTTGTTTTTTCACCAAAGCTGGTGCAGGTAGTGATGTAATCTCTATACAAGTGTTTCTGGGTTTATCCCTCATCAGTAGGGAGCAAAAATAGTGAAGGGCAAAAGAAAACTCATCTGGGGTGCTGAAATGCTGCCCAAGTCTTCACAGGTCACAGTACCACTCCACGGGCACACAGGTGCATCCCAGGTGAGATCATCAGCTCGTTGGCTCAAGGGAGCCCTTTAAAGACAAAGGGGAGAGAGCACACTGCATCTCATCCCAGCACAGTTCACACTACAGTATTCTGGTAAGTGCAGTGCGCTTACTTTAAAGTTCCTGTAGTTTTCCACCAAAGTTGGTGCAGGTAGTACTGTTATTTATAGACACATGTGTAGGAGAGTAGGATCTGCATCTCATGGGTACCCCCACTTTTTGCTGATGCTTCATTGTTTTTCGACTTTAGTCTGGCTGGGGCCCTGCTAATCAGAACCCCAGCCTAGCTGCTTCCTCTCTAAAATGGTTTCCATGTGCCTTAGGCACATCTCTGATTGGAATCTGGAATGCCCTTATAAGTCCCTAGTATATGGTATACTATGTACCCAGGGCATAGGTACCTCAGAGGCCTGCCAGGGGCAGAAGCATGTATTATGCCACCCCTGGAAGGCCAGCCAAAATGACACCACAGGTCTACTACTGCAGCCTGGGTAAGGTGGTGCATGCACCCCTTCCTGTGATATAGGCTACCTATATCACTACCATTGCACACACATATAAACCTATAAGTCACTCCTATGGCAGGCCTTTACAATCCTAAAGGCAGAGTACTTGGTTTTTATGTGAGAGGGTGCCCCTGCATGAGCAGAGCCCCTCTGCAGCGTTCGGAGTCCCTCCTCTGATGCTGTTTGTGGTACAGCCTGACCATATACTCTTAAGCGCATTATATCCTCGCGGTACAATGCTAACTTTGGACTGGCTGCACCAAAACATGTTGTGTTTGGTGTCAAACATCTTGGAATACTACCCCCCACCAATCCTAGTGGCGGGGGTAGCATTCCACCCTTCTAGAGGGAGAGACATGTACACACCGGGCTACCCGCTAACTTCTTTCCAGAGCCCTGGCATCACAAAATGGATGCCGCTGCCACAGACACGGTTCTGGCCTCCTGCTGCTGACTGAAACTCCAGCAGGGGAGGCCTGGACAATAGGTTTCCTGTCACAGGGAGGTGTAACCACCTCCCCAGACAGGATAGTGTGTATTGGGGCTGGGCAGGAGCACTCCCTGGTGCTTTGAAGTCCTGCACTGGGGGCACACTTGGTGTCCCTGTGCATATGCCAGTTCAAACCAGTTGCAGGGGCTACCTGCCCCTGCTCTGGCATGAAACTGGACAAAGGGAATGGGTGTAGCCACCCCTCTTCCCTGACCCTCCCATAGGTGGGTCCCCAGAGTATGTCCAACCCCCTAACTTAGTATAAGTATGGGACCCCAGTCCTTAGGACTTTAGATATCCCTGGACGAAACTCTGCAACAGAATCCTGGAACTTCGACGCTCTACTTAAGATTAGAGGACTTAAGAATCTCCCTTGGGGTCAAGGAGTGACTCCCCTGCTTGGCAGGCACCAAAGAAGCAATTGTCTGGTCTGCATCGCCGAAGCTCCCGCCGGACGCCGAAGCCTTTGCATCACCAGAGGTGGATTTACAGACTTCCCCGAGGCTGCCCTGAGTCCCCAGCAAAGCTGAGGCCCGTAGCTGTTGTGGGTAATGTGGAACCATGACCCCTGGACACCGAGCACATTTGCAAGTGCATCATCTTCCTGGGCTCCCTCGAAGTTGTGCTTTGGGCTCCAAGTAGTCCCCACCTCCAGCACCGACTGCACCGAAGATCACTGGCCTCCACTCCACGAGTGTCCTGCAAGCCAGCTCCAAGTGCGTCATTTTGAGGCTCCTTCACGGTCGCTAGTCCGTTGGCTAGTGGGCCCTCCCGAAGGCAAATCTTCTTCTGCTTGGGCTTTCCTGGTTGCTCCATATATGCCCTGACTTACCTTCTCTGGGTGAGTCCCCCAGACCTTGCTGGTCTGCAACATTGTCCTTTCTTTGTTTCTTCAAGACTTGCCGTTGACAAGGCTTGTTGGGTCCAATCCGGTCGCCGACACCGCAGCAATCGACAGACGTTGTGGGACAGCTCAAATCCAGCTCCTGGTTGTCGTCGACCCATCCTGGACTTCGTGGCTGAAGAGTCAAGACAACTGTCAACCTACCTGAAGCACCCGACATCGGTGGGCATCTGCTCATCGCCTTCCTGGTCACTGGCTAGTGACCCAGACTCTGTCCCCTCTGCTTTCAGGTTCTTCAGATCTTCGATCCACCTTTGGATCCACCCGAACACTTTCGACTTGGTCGCCAGCAGCACTTTGCAGCAGATCGCCATTGAAAACGACGACGAAACCCGACCCCGAAAGACACCTATGCACCCGGCTCCCCTGGGTGAGGTAACTCGAGTACTCCGGTGCTCCCATGGGTATAGACTCTAGAACCAGCTAGTTCTCAAAGGGTTTTCTCCAAGACCTCCTCTAATTGTCCCTTTTCTTTAAAATTGTAACCGCAACATTCCCCATAGAAGTCAACGGCGGCTCGCGGCTGTGTTCTCACACTGCACGCGTCCCCCGTGGGTCCCCTGTGTCACTACCTTGGGTGGTTCCTTGAGGGCCAAGCACTTCTACAGGCTCTAGGCCTTGTGTCTAGCTCAGTCGTGGTTCTTATACCACTTTATTGGTATATGGTTTGGTACGCCCCTAGGGCTCAAACGTGTATTTGTGCTATTACTGTAGATATTCGACTTGTAACTTATGTAGCTTCGAACTCTAGCCTCATAAAGAGACTAGAGGGGTGTGTTTAAGACTAAATACATATAATTTAAATATATATCTGGTGTGGTCCTCTTTCATTTGGTCACTCAAGAGATTATAGACTGGTAAAACAAGCTGCTTTACATTCCTCCAAGACTTAGCCTGAAGGCTGCTCTCCATAGCTACCACTAGGATAGCTTTCAATAAAGGTTGTCTTTAACCTATCTCTAATAAGGGGTTGTTTGGACTGGTGCAAGGTGCCCACTATAATTAGTGGACAGCATATACCAGGCCAACTTCTCACATTAGTGTGCAGCGTGTGGGATTCCAGCTTGCTATTGTTTTACTACATAATCTCAATTGAATTGATCAACTGAAAACCACTAAGGGTACTTTAGGTACATATAATAACAAGCTTAGTATACAGTAAGTTCTACTGAACTTAGAGTTGTGTGTTAAGGGATAGCACACCCTTTCTACAACTCAAGAGAGTTTTAGTAGGCCACACTAGTGTAGGTAGTGCATACACCACACCACACTAGTAATGTCTTCACTGCCAGGAACCAGTGAGCTCCTGCCATCCAGATATGACAACCTCTCATTCTTGGAATTAAGAGAGTTGTGCAAAGTTAGGAATTTGAAGACAGGCAAAAGTGCCAACACCCAACGTCTCCTGGAGATGCTTCTGCTAGATGATCTTAGAAGACCCATAAGGTCTGAAAGGGTAGGCAGAGAGGGTGGGGCAGAAGATGAGGGAGGGGCCAGGGATGAAAATGCCCAGGACCTGACCTCTGAAACTGGCCAGGGGGATGACAATGATCCTGACCTGGAAAGTGCAGCTACTCCTGAGGATTAGAAGGAGGCCCAGAATGACCTCCCCTTTGTCCCCCAGGAAAAGTTGTGCGTGTGCCCAGAAGGTCTAGATCTCCTTCTCAGGAGTCTAACGACTCTGACACCTCAGTAGGGACCTCTGTCTCCTCTCATAGGAGGGAATCCTCTCATGAGAGGAGAAAGAGACTGATTCAGTATGAGCAAGCCCAGCTTGAGCTCAGAAAACAGCAGTTGGCTATAGACAGGGAGTCCCTAGATCTCTATAGACAGAGAAAAAAGATGCGACTAGAGTCCCATGGTGGCAGCAATTTCTCCAGAGATAGGGAAAGGTCTTATGACCATAGAAACCTGAGCAAGATTGTCCCTCCCTACCAGAGTGGGGATGACATCCACAAATGGATAACTGCTCTAGAGAGGGTCTGTAAAGTACAGAGGGTGCCTCAGGAGCAGTGGGCAGCAATCTTGTGGCTCTCCTTTGCAGAAAAAGGTAGAGATAAGCTCCTCTCTGTTAGAGAAGAGGATGCTGACAATTACAAAGTCTTGAAAAGTGCATTAATTGATGGGTTTGGCCTAACCACTGAACAATACAGGTTAAAGTTCAGAGACACCCAAAAAGCACAGACTCAAGACTGGGTGGACTTTGTTGATTGTTCTGCTAAGGCTCTGGAAGGTTGGTTGATGGGCAGTAAGGTATGTGACTTCACAGGATTGTACAATCTTATCATGAGGGAGTAGATTCTTAATAACTGTCAAAATCAGCTGTTGCATCAGTACCTGGTGAACTCTGATCTGACCTCTCCCCAAGAATTGGGAAAGAAGGCAGACAAATGGGTCAGAACCAGGGTGAGGCAGAAGGTACAGAACCAAGGTGGTGACCCTAAGAAGAAAGATTCTAAAAACTCTGATAAGGGTGTGGAGAAGGGTAAAGACCAGAAGTCTTCACAAGGCCCCCAAAAATCATCTTCAGGTGGGGATTCACAGTCTAACAAGGGAAAAGGCCAAAAGAAACCATGGTGCAAAGTCTGTAAGCAAAAGACACACTGGACCAGTGATTGCACCAAGTCCAAAGACTCTATTCCAGCCCCCACCAATGCCCCTAAGGCACCTGTTCCTCCTAGTGCAGTTACAATTGGTGGTGGGAATACACAGGCCAAGGGTTTAGTAGGGATGACCCTGGGTAATGAGATGAGCTCTGGCCTAGTCAGAGAACTCACTCAGGCTGTCCTAGTCTGTGATGGAGGCATGGATGTGACCTCTACTATGAGTCCCAGTAATCTGGGCAAGTACAAGCAACAGCCATTAATCAATGGAAAAGAGGCTTTGGCATTCAGGGACACAGGGGCAAGTGTCACCATGGTGACATTAGACCTTGTAGATCCTGGGCAGATTATACTTGGTGAGATGTACCAAGTGACCAATGCTAGCAATGTCAGAACAGACCATACTCTGGCAGTTGTTAACTTCTCCTGGGGAGGGGTAACTGGCCTTAAGAAGGTTGTGGTGAGTGCAATCCTACCAGTGGAATGCTTGCTTGGCAATGATCTTGAAACTTCAGCTTGGGCAGAAGTGGAGCTCAGGACTCATGCAGAAATGCTGGGGATCCCTGCAGATGTGTTTGCTGTGACCAGGTCACAGAGCAAAATGTCTAACACTGAACAGGCCTTGGATCCTGGAAAAATGGACCAAGTACCATCCAAGAGGAGGAGTAGTAGGGTTAAGGCAGTGCCTTCCCCCTTGGCTCAGAAGGAAGATCAGTCTCTTGAGGGGGATGATCTCAGTCCTGAGGAAGGAACTGTCCCAGAGGAGCTTGAACCTGACCAGGTTGAGTTCTTGGGGACAGGGAGCCCTTCCAGGGCAGATCTGAGCCAGGAGCAGCAGAGTTGCCCCTCTCTTGAACCCCTCAGACAGCAAGCTGCTGCTGAGGCTGCTGGGAATGCTAGTGGTCCCCATAAAGTGTATTGGGATGATGGACTCTTGTACTCAGAGTGTAGAGACCCCAAGCCTGGTGCCACCAGGAGGTTGGTTATACCTCTGAAGTTCAGGGGCTTCCTATTGACCCTAGCCCATGATATTCCCCTAGCAGGTCACCTGGGCCAGAACAAGACTTGGGACATAATTGTCCCTCACTTTCACTGGCCCCGCATGTCTGAAGACACCAAGGAGTTTTGTCGCTCCTGTGTAACCTGCCAAGCCAGTGTGAAGGCAGGTGGCACCACAAAGGCCCCCCTGATACCACTACCTGTGGTGGGGGTTCCCATTGAAAGAGTGGGGATTGATATTGTTGGTCCCATGGATCCCCAAACAGCATCTGGGCACAGGTTTATCCTAGTGGTGGTGGACCATGCCACTAGGTACCCAGAGGCTATACCCCTTAGGACCACTACAGCACCTGTGGTGGCAAGAGCCCTCCTGGGAATTTTCTCAAGAGTGGGCTTCCCTAAGGAGGTTGTATCAGACAGAGCTGCAAACTTTATTTCTGGATACTTAAAGGCAATGTGGAAGGAGTGTGGAGTGACTTACAAGTTCACCACATGCTATCACCCACAATGCAATGGTTTTGTTGAGAGATTCAACAAAACCTTAAAGGGCATGATTAAAGGGCTCCCAGAAAAGCTTAGGGGAAGATGGGACATACTCCTGCCCTGCCTTTTGTTTGCATACAGGGAGGTACCTCAAAAGGGGGTTGGCAACAGCCCTTTTGAACTTTTGTTTGGCCATCCTGTCAGGGGTCCATTGTGCTTGGTGAAGGAAGGATGGGAGTTACCTCTCAAGCCCCCAAAGCAAGACATAGTGGACTATGTACTTGGTATCCGCTCCAGGATGGCTGAATACATGAACAAGGCAATTAAAAACCTTGAGGCTAGCCAGGAACTGCAAAAAGCCTGGCATGACCAAAAGGCTGTACTGACTGTTTACCAGCCAGGACAGAAGGTGTGGGTGCTGGAGCCAGTGGCCCCAGCAGCTCTCCAAGACAAGTGGAGTGGACCCCATACCATTGTTGAACAGAAGGGTGAGGTTACCTAATTGGTAGACCTAGGAACACCCAGGAGTCCCCACAGGGTTCTCCATGTCAACAGATTGAAACCATATGTGGACAGGGCAGACATGGGCTTGCTCATGGCTACTGATGAGGGACAGAAGGAAGAGAGTGACCCACTCCCTGACCTGCTCTCACAGAACCCTGATGATGGGTCAGTGGATGGTGTAGCCTTGGCAGGCAGCCTCACTGCTCAGCAGCAAACTGATTGCAGACAAGTGCTCAATCAGTACAGACATATGTTCTCTCTGACTCCAAGTCAGACCACCTGGTGCACTCATGAAGTGGACACTGGGGACAGTCTGCCTATTAAAAATAAGATTTATAGGCAACCTGACCATGTCAGGGACTGTATCAGGACAGAAGTCCAGAAAATGTTGGATTTGGGAGTTATTGAACCCTCAGATAGCCCTTGGGCTAGTCCAGTGGTCCTTGTGCCAAAACCTCACACCAGTGGTGGGAAAAGAGAGATGAGGTTTTGTGTGGACTACAGGGGTCTCAATGCAGTCACTAGGACTGATGCCCATCCAATACCTAGGGCAGATGAGCTAATAGACACTTTGGCCTCAGCCAAGTATCTAAGCATATTTGACCTGACAGCTGGCTACTGGCAGATCAGACTAGCTGATGATGCAAAGCCAAAGACAGCATTCTCAACCCCTAGTGGGCATTATCAATTTGTGGTAATGCCCTTTGGTCTGAAGAATGCACCTGCCACTTTTCAGAGGTTGGTGAATACAGTCCTTACAGGTCTGGAGGCCTATAGTGCAGCATATCTAGATGATATTGCTGTCTTTAGCTCCACCTGGGAGGATCACCTGGTCCACCTCAGAAATGTTTTGTAGGCCCTACAAAAGGCAGGCCTCACTATCAAGGCCACTAAGTGCCAGATAGGGCAGAGTCAGGTTGTGTACCTGGGCCACCTTGTGGGTGGAGGCCAGGTTCAACCACTGCAGAGCAACATCCAGACCATCATGGACTGGGTTGCTCCAACCACCCAGACTCAGGTGAGAGCCTTCTTAGGCCTGACTGGGTACTATAGGAGATTTGTCAAGGGGTATGGATCAATAGTGACACCCCTGAATGACTTAACTTCCAAGAAAATGCCCAAGAAAGTTCAGTGGACAGCTAGCTGTCAAAAGGCATTTGATGACCTGAAGCAGGCCATGTGCACTGCTCCCATTCTCCAGAGTCCTGATTACTCCAAGAAGTTCATTGTCCAAACAGATGCATCTGAATTGGGGGTAGGGGCTGTACTGTCACAATTGAATGATGAAGGTCAGGATCAGCCAGTAGCTTTTATTAGCAGAAGGCTGACCCCTAGAGAGAAACATTGGTCAGCCATAGAGAGGGAGGCCTTTGCTGTGGTTTGGGCTCTGAAGAAGTTGAGGCCATACTTGTTTGGTACTCCCTTCCTTGTTCAAACAGACCACAAGCCCCTCTTATGGCTAAAACAAATGAAGGGTGAAAACCCCAAACTGCTTAGGTGGTCCATTTCCCTACAGGGGATGGACTTTACAGTGGAACATAGACCTGGGAGTAACCATACCAATGCAGATGGACTCTCTAGGTATTTCCACTTAGAACATGAAGACTCAACTGGTCAAGGTTAGTTTAATGTCCCTACGTTTGGGGGGGGTTGTGTAGGAGAATAGGATCTGCTTCTTATGGGTACCCCCACTTTTTGCTGATGCTTCACTGTTTTTCAACTTTAGTCTGGCTGGGGCCCTGCTAATCAGAACCCCAGCCTAGCTGCTTCCTCTATAAAATGGTTTCCATGTGCCTTAGGCACATCTCTGATTGGAATCTGGAATGCCCTTATAAGTCCCTAGTATATGGTATACTATGTACCCAGGGCATAGGTACCTCAGAGGCCTGCCAGGGGCTGAAGCATGTATTATGCCACCCCTGAAAGGCCTGCCAAAATGACACCACAGGTCTGCTACTGCAGCCTGGGTAAGGTGGTGTATGCACCCCTTACTGTGATATAGGCTACCTATATCACTACCATTGCACACACATATAAACCTATAAGTCACTCCTATGGCAGGCCTTTACAATCCTAAAGGCAGAGTGCTTGGTTTTTATGTGAGAGGGTGCCCCTGCATGAGCAGAGCGCCTCTGCAGCGTTCGGAGTCCCTCCTCTGATGCTGTTTGTGGTACAGCCTGACCATATACTCTTAAGCGGATTATATCCTCGCGGTACAATGCTAACTTTGGACTGGCTGCACCAAAACATGTCGTGTTTGGTGTCAAACATCTTGGAATACTACCTCCCGCCAATCCTGGTGGCGGGGGTAGCATTCCACCCTTCTAGTGGGAGAGACATGTACACACCGGGCTACCCGGTAACTTCTTTCCAGAGCCCTGGCATCACAAAATGGATGCCGCTGCCACAGACACAGGTCTGGCCTCCTGCTGCTGACTAAAACTCCAGCAGGGGAGGCCTGGACAACAGGTTTCCTGTCACAGGGAGGTGTAACCCCCTCCCCAGACAGGATAGTGTGCATTGGGGCTGGGCGGGAGCACTCCCTGGTGCTTTGAAGTCCTGCACTGGGGGCACACTTGGTGTCCCTGTGCATATGCCAGTTCAAACCAGTTGCAGGTGGTACCTGCCCCTGATCTGGCGCGAAACTGGACAAACGAATGGGTGTAGCCACCCCTCTTCCCTGACCCTCCCATAGGTGGGTCCCCAGAGTATGTCCAACCCCCTACCTTAGTATAAGTATGGGACCCCAGTCCTTAGGACTTTAGATATCCCTGGACGAAACTCTGCAACAAAATCCTGGAACTTTGACGCTCTACTTAAGATTAGAGGACTGAAGAATCTCCCTTGGGGTCAAGGAGTGACTCCCCTGCTTGGCAGGCACCAAAGAAGCAATTGTCTGGTCTGCTTTGCCAAAGCTCCTGCCAGACGCCGAAGTCTTTGCATCACCAGACATGGATTTCCAGACTTCCCCAAGGCTGCCCTGAGTCCCCAGCAAAGCTGAGGCCCGTAGCTGTCGTGGGTAACGTGGAACCGTGACCCCTGGACACCAAGCACATTTGCAAGTGCATCATCTTCCTGGGCTCCCTCAAAGTTGTGCTTTGGACTCCAAGTAGCCCCCACTTCCACCACCGACTGCACTGAAGATCCCTGGCCTCCACTCCATGAGTGTCCTGCAAGCCAGCTCCAAGTGCATCCACTCAAGGCTCCTTCGCGGTCACTAGTCTGTTGGCTAGTGGGCCCTCCCGAAGGCAACTTTTCTTCTGCTTGGGCTTCCCTGGTTGCTCCGTACATGCCCTGACTTACCTTCGCTGGGTGAGTCCCCCAGACCTTGCTGGTCTGCAACATTGTACTTTCTTTGTTTCTTCAAGACTTGCCGTTGCCAGGGCTTGTTGGGTCCAATCCGGTCGCCGATACAGCAGCAATCGACAAACATTATGGCACAGCTTGAATCCAGCTCCTGGTTGTCATCGATACCTCCTGGACCTCGTGGCTGAAGAGTCAAGACAACTGTCAACCTACCTGAAGCACTCGACATCGGTGGGCATCTGCTCAACGCCTTCCTGGTCACTGGCTAGTGACCCAGACTCTGTCCCCTCTGCTTTCAGGTTCTTCAGATCTTCGATACACCTTTGGATCCACCCGAACACTTTCAACTTGGTCGCCAGCAGCACTTTGCAGCAGATCGCCATTGAAAGCGACAACGAAACCCGACCCCGAAAGACACCTAAGCACCCGGCTCCCCTGGGTGAGGTAACTCGAGTACTCCGGTGCTCCCGTGGGTATAGACTCTAGAACCACCTAGTTCTCAAAGGGTTTGCTCTAAGTCCTCCTCTAAGTGTCCCTTTTCTTTAAAATTGTAGCCGCGACATTCCCCATAGAAGTCAACGGCGGCTCGCGGCTGTGTTCTCACACTGCACGCGTCCCCCGTGGGTCCCCTGTGTCACTACCTTGGGTGGTTCCTTGAGGGCCAAGCACTTCTACAGGCTCTAGGCCTTGTGTCTAGCTCAGTCGTGGTTCTTATACCACTTTATTGGTATATGGTTTGGTACGCCCTAGGGCTCAAACGTGTATTTGTGCTATTACTGTAGATATTCGACTTGTAACTTATGTATTTCGAACTCTAGCCTCATAAAGAGACTAGAGGGGTGTGTTTAAGACTAAATACATTTATTTTAAATATATACCTGGTGTGGTCCTCTTTCATTTGGTCACTCAAGAGATTATAGACTGGTAAAACAAGCTGCTTTACATTCCTCCAAGACTTAGCCTGAAGGCTGCTCGCCATAGCTACCACTAGGATAGCTTTCGATAAAGGTTGTCTGTAACCTGTCTCCAATAAGGGGTTGTTTGGACTGGTGCAAGGTGCCCACTATAATTAGTGGACAGCATATACCAGGCCAACTTCTCACAACATGTTTCTGGATTTAGTGCTTTCCAGGTGAACTCGTCAGCTCGTTGGCTCAAGGGAGCGTTTAAACACAAGGGGGGAGGGAGCACACTGCCTCTCATCCCAGCACAGTTCACCCAATTAAATTCTGGTAAATGCAGAACACTTACTTCAAAGTTGCTGTCGTTTTTCAACAAAGATGGTGCAGGTAGTGCTGTTACCCATAGAGACATATTTTTGGGTTTAGCCCTTCATCAGTAGAGAGCGGAAGTGGCAGAGAGCAATAGAAAAGTCATCTGGGATTGCTGAAATGCTTCCCAAGTCTTTACTGGTCAAGATACCACTTCACAGGCAAACAGGTGCATTTCACGTGGTACTGTGACCTGAGAGGAATATGGCAGCATTTCCAGCAACCCCACATGACTTTTCTTTTTTTCTACTACTTCTGCTTTCTACTGATGAAGGGCTTAACCTAGAAACACGTGTCAAGAGATATACAAAAATGTCAGCACCAACTTTGGAAAAACGACAGCTAATTTTGAAGCAAGCGCTAATTGTGTACTGCATTTACCAGGATGCAAAGGGGTGAACCATGCTGGGATGTGATGCACTGTGCTCCCAACCCCCCTTCTGCTTAAAAGACTCCCTTGAGCCGGCAAGCTGGCAAGCTTTGGAGATGCACCTGTGTCCCTGTGAGTGGTATTGTGAACTGAGAGGAATTTGGCAGCATTTCCAGCAACCTCAGATGACTTCTCTTTGCTCTCTACTACTTCTGCAATTACAGATGACGGGCTAAACCCAGAAATACTTGCCTAGAACTTTACAGCAATGTCTGCACCAACTTTGGTGAAAAGTACAGGTAATTTTGAAGTAAGAACTAATTTGTTACTGCATTTCCCATGATGCAAAGAGGCGAACCGTGCTGGGATGTGAGGCAATGTGCTCCCAACACCCCTACTGTTTAAATGGCTCACTTCAGCCAGCAAGCTGATAAGCTTTGGAGATGCACCTATGTACCTCTGAGTGGTATATGTGACATGAGAGGAATTTGCAGCATTTCTAGCAACTCCAGATGACTTTTCTTTGCTCTCTACTACTTCTGAACTCTACTGATGAAGGACTAAACCCAAAAACACGTATCTAAATATGTAAAGTAATGACTGCACCAAGTTTGGTGAAAACTAAAGCTAATTTCGGAGTAAGCGCCAATTGGGTACTGCATTTACTAGGATGCACAGGGGCGAACCATGCTGGGATGTGAGGCAGTGTACTTCTAATCTCCCTCCTGTTCAAAAGGCTCCCTTGGGCCAGCAAGCTGATGCACCTGTAGGGCTGTGAGTGGTACTGTCACCTGAGAGGAATTGGGCTGCATTTCCAGCACCGCAGATTACTTTTCTTTGCTCTCTACTTCTTCTGCTCTCTACTGATGATGGGCTAAACACAGAAACTCGTGTCTAGAGATATACAGCAATGTCTGCACCAACTTTGGTGGAAAATCTACAACTAATTTTGAAGTATGTGCTAATTGGGTACTGCATTTACCAGGATGCAAAGGGGGTGAACTGTGCTGGGATGTGAGGCAGTGTGCTCCCTGCACCACTTCTGTTTAAAAGGCTCCCTTAAGCCAGCAAGCTGATAAGCTTAGGAGATGCACCTGTGTGCCTGTCAGTGCTACAGTGACCTGAGAGGAATTCGGCAGTATTTCTACCTACCCCAGATGACTTTTTTGCTCTCTACTACTTCTGCTCCCTACTGATGAATGGTTAAATCCAGAAACATGTGTCTAGAGATATACAGCAATATCTGCATCAACTTTAGTGAAAAACTACAACTAATTTTGAAGTAAGCGCTAATTGTCTACCGTATTTACCAGGATGCAAAGTGGATTGAACCATGCTGGGATTTGAGGCAGCGTGCTACCAAACCCACTTCAGTTTAAAAGGCTCCCTTGAGCCATTAAGCTGACGAGCTTTGGTGATGCACCTGTGTGCCTTTGAGTCATACTGTGACCCGAGAGGAATTCAGCAGCATTTTCAGCAACCCCAGATGACCTTTCTTTGCTCTGTACAACTTCTGCTCTCTACTGATGAAGGGCTAAATACAGAAATACTTATATAGAGATATACAGCAATGTCTGCACCAACTTCTCTGAAAACTTCAGCTAATTTTGAAGTAAGCACTAATTGTGTACTACATTTACCATGATGCAAAGGGGTGAATTGTGGTGGGATATGAGACAGTGTGCTCCGAACCCCCTTCTGTTTAAAAGGCTCACTTGACCTAGCAAGCAGACAAGCTTTGGAGATGCACCTGTGTGCCTGTGAGTGATACTGTGACATGAGAGGAATTTGGCAGCATTTCCAGCAACCCCACATGACTTCTCTTTGCTCCCTACTACTTATGCACTCTACAGATGAAGGGATAAACCCACAAACACATGTCTAGAGATATACAGCAATGTCTGTAAAAACTTTGGTGAAAAACTACAGCTAATTTTGAAGAAACTTCTAATTGTGTACTGCATTTATTAGGATGCAAAGGGGCGAACCATTCTGGCATGTGAAAGAGTGTGCTCTCAACCCTCCTTCTGTATAAAAGGCTCCCTTGACCCAGCAAGCTGGCAATATTTGGAGATTCATCCGTCTTCCTGTGAGAAGTACTGTGACCTGGGAGGAATTTGGCAGCATTTCCAGCAACCCCAGATGACTTCTCTTTGACTTTCCTACTTCTGCTCGCTACAGATTAAATGCTAACACCAGAAACAAGTGTCTATATATATATACAGCAATGTCTGCACCAACTTTGATGAAAATCTACAGCTAATTTTGAAGTAACCGCTAATTGTCTACTGCATTTACCATGATGCAAAGGGGCGAACAAGTGCTGGGATGCGAGGCAGTGTGCTTCCAAACTCCCTTCTGTTTAAAAGGCTCCCTTGAGCCAGCAAGCCACAAGCTTTGGAGATGCATCCGTGTGCCTGTGAGTCGTACTGTGACCTGAGAGGAATTCAGCAGCATTTCCAGCAACCCCAGGTGACTTTTCTTTGCTCTGTACAACTTCTGCTCTCTACTGATGAAGGGCCAAATCCAGAAACACATGTCTCGACATGTAGAGAAATGTCTGCACCAACTTTGGTGGAAAAATATAGCTAAATTTGTAGTAAGCGCTAAGTGTGTACTGCATTTACCAGGATGCAAATGGTGAAATGTGCTGGGATTTGAGACAGTGTGCTTCGAACCCCCTTTCTGTTTAAAGGTTTCCCGTGAGCCAGCAACCTGATGAGCTTTAGCGATGCACCTGTGTGCTTGTGAGTGGCACTGTGACCTGAGAGGAATTCAGCAGCATTTACAGAGACCCCAGATTACTTTCATTTGTTCTTTACCATTTCTGCTCTCTACTGATGAAGGAATAAACCCAGAAACACTTGTCTAGAGATATACAGCAGTGTCTGCACTGTCTTTGGTGAAAAACTACAGCTAATGTTGAAGTAAGCGCTAATTGTGTATTGCATTTAGGGGTGAACCATGCTGGGAAGTAGGGCATTGTGCTCCTGATCCAACTTCTGGCTGCCTTGAGCCAGTAAACTGACGAGCTTTAGAGATGCACCTGTGTGCCTGGTTTATAGAACTGGGGTTCTCCAGTTGACAGAAGTATTCACTTTGACCAAGTAGGGACCCTTCCTTCTAGTCAGGATGAGGGGGTTGCACACTCAGATAACCCCTGCTCAACCTCTTGGTAGCTTGGCATGAGCATTTAGGCTTATCTCAGAGGCAATGTTTAAAGCATTTGCACATAACACACAGTAAAACATTGAAAATACTACAAAATGACACCACACCAGTTTTAGAAAAATATCCAACATTTATATGTATAAAACAAGACCAAAATGATAAAAATCCAACATACAGTAATCAAAATATGAATCTAGCAAAAATAACCTTAAATACAGTTTCTTGAAGTCACTAGCTCTGTCCGGGGCTATCACGGCATCGTGTACAAACAAATCCAACAGTTCAGGCTAACTGTGATGTCACGGGCCAGCTACAGTGTCAGGAAGACCTGCAAAACAGTAACTTGGGAAATGCAGGGCATCGTGGACCTCGCAGTGAACTCTGGAGAGGCTACGTCAGTGGACATCAGTCCCGGAGGTCGGTGCAGTAGTCGTTGGGCCCTTAAAGTCACATGCATTGCAGATCGAACTCTGTGCGGTTGAAGTCAGGAGCGCCAGCATCGGCGGATGTCGGGACTGTAGTGATAAGCGCAGTGGCGCAGCGTGGGGTGCCCTCGGAACACCCACCCTGCGTACATTATACCTGACGCAGGTATAATGTTTCGCAGGGCTTTACAACGTGATGCTTCTCCCTAGAAGCGTCACGTTGTAAATGTGTCGCAATGTGGCACATTGTTTACAACGTAGCTGCATCCCAAAAGTGATGCAACGGCGGCAAAAACGTGTCGCAAGGGGCTTGTAAATCTGCCCCACAGTTCCCAGTGCTGGTAGCAGATGAATTTTAAGTCTTTGCTTTTCCTGAGACTTCTTGAACAGGGGGCAAGCTCTACCTCATGCCCTTGGAGAAACTCAGTATAACAAGTTGCAGAAAGTCCAGTCTAGCCCTTTCACTACCCAAGACGGAAGCAGCCACTGCAGGCCAGTACAGCAAAGCACACAGCAAAGTGGTGATTCCTCCTCACAGCTTCCCCAGCTGTTCTTCATGGCAGCTTCCTTAGTACAAAAGAGTTATACATTTCTGGGGTCAGGGCCCCAATTTTTATATCAATTTTCCCCTTAAAGATTTAGGCAGAAAGTTTCCGAGTTCAGTAAATAACAGTTCTGTTCTCTCTAGTCCAGTTTCACTCCAGGAGGTGGAGACAGTTTTGTGCAGAGCAGGCACAGCCCATTCAGGTGCTAGTGAAATCTCCTCCCACTACTCTAAATGCAAACCAGATCTATTCAGACCAACTATGCATCACCCAGGAAGGGCAGGATACACCTCAACCCCCCTTGTGATTGTCTACAGTGAATGCACGTCCCTAGCTCCTGTCACTCCAAAACCAGATGGTGAACACCCTGCTCATGGGGGTACCTTGAGCATACCTGAGGGGTGCCTCACATGTATGAAAAGGGAAGTGTAGGAAGGTGGAATCTGACTATATGGTTGCCCCCACTTTTTTCCTGGTGTTTTGCTGGTTTATGACTTAGTTGGACTGGGACCCTGCTATTCAGGGCCCCAGTCTATCTGCTCTCTCTAAACGACATGGAGTGCACTCTAGGTGCACTAGTGATTGGATACTGTGGTGCCTTATGAGTCCCTAGTATATGGTACCTTAGGTGCCAAGGGCATAGGTACTTCACAGGCCTACCAGGGGCTGCAGCATGTATTATGCCACCCCTGGGAAGCAGTCTAAATCTGACACCGCAGGCCTGCTACTGCAGCCTGGGTGAGGTGGTGCTAGCACCCCTCACTGAGATATAGGTTTCCTATATCTCTCCTGCACACACATATAAACCTATCAGTCACCCCTAAGGCAGGCACTATCAATCCTGAGGGCAGGGTGCTTGGCTTCTATGTGAGGGGGTGCCTCTGCCTGAGCAGGGCCCCTCTGCAGCTCTCAGAGTCTATTCTCTGGTGCTGTTTGTGGATGCGGTTAAACCATATACTATTAAGTGCATTATATCCTCGCGGTAAATGCTAACTTTGGAATGGCTGCATCAAAACATGTCGTGTTTGGTGTCAAACATCTTGGAATACTACCCCCGCCAATCTTGGCGGCGGGGGTAGCATTCCACCCTTCTAGAGGGATAAGACATGTACCTGCTGTGGAAACGCGGTAGAATCCTAAAGAGCCCTGGCATCACAAAATGGATGCCACCAGTCACAGACACTGGGCTGCCCTCCTGCTGATGACCGAAACTCGCAGTGGAGGAAGCCCAACAATAGGCATCCTGTCACAGGGAGGTGTAACCACCTTCCAGACAGGGTTTAGTGTATTGGGGCTGGGTGGGTGCACTCTTAGAGTGCTTTGAAGTCCTGCACTGGGGGAGCAGAAGGCTCCTCTGTGCATATGCCAGTTCAAACCAGCTCAGGGGCTACCTGCCCCTGCTCTGGCGCGAAACTGGACAAAGGGAAGTTGGTGTAGCCACCCCTCCCTTGACCCTCCCATAGGTGGGGTCATAGAGCTAGTCCATCCCCTCTTTTTAGTATAAGAGGGGGAACCTTGCCATTGCAAAGCAGATAACCCCTGGACGACGCTCTACAGAAGAATCCTGGCCCTTCGACGTTCCACTACCTTTGGAAGACAGAAGAATCTCCCTTGGAGTCAAGGAGTGACTCCCTGCTTGGCAGGCACCAAAAACGACAACGACGGTCGCAAACTACGCCGCTCCCGCCGGAGTCCGAAGTCCCTGCAGCCCAAGAAGTGGATTTTCTGACCTCTCCCAGGCCATCGTGAGTCCCCAGCGAAGCTGAGGCAAGTGGACCCCACGAGTAACGAGGAACCGCGACCCCTGGGTACCGTGCACTATTGTCGAGTGCAACCCCTTCACAACGTTCTACGAACTTGTGCTTTGGACCACGTGTGGTCCCGACCTCCAGCAGGAATCCCTCCGAAGATCAGAGGCCTACACCGTCCCGAGTGACCGTGGGCCCCTGTTGAGTGATTCCGCCCGAGGTGTCTTCGCGATCCCTTGCCCGCCGGCTTGTGGGTCCCCAGAAGACTTCTTAAAGAAACCAAAGGGCTCCCCTGGTTGCTCCAGGCCTGCCCTGACTTATCCTCGCTGGGTGAGTCCCTCAGACCTTGCTGGTCTGCGCCATCGACTTTTCTTCATCTCCCCGTGACTTGCGGCTGCCAAGGCTTGTTGGCTCCAATCGAGTTGCCGACACCGCAGTCAGCTGCAGACGTCGAGGGACCCACCGAATCCAGCTCCTGGTCATCGTCGACACCTCCTGGACCACGTGGCTGAAGAGTCAAGGCACCCGCAACCGACCTGAATCAACCGACGACGGTGGGCATCCATCTTCCTTGCCCCGGGTCACTGCCAAGTGACTTTGAACACTGTCCCCTCTGCTTTCAGGTCATCCTTCTTCAGAATCCAGGCTTGGATTCCACCGGACACTTCTTCAGCTCCCGCAAGCAGCAAGTCTTCTTTGTTCGCCATTGAAAACGACGCCGCGACCTGACACCAAAGGACACCTGTGCACCCGGCTTCCCTGGGTGAGGTAACTCCAGCACTACGGTGCTCCTGTGGGTGTGGGCCCTAGAACTACTTACCCTGTAAGTGACTTGCTTGTAGGTTCTCCCGAAGTATCCTAAAACTCTTTATTTCCAACCGCGACTTGCCCCATTGAAGTTAACGGCGATCCGCGCCTGTGTATCCACACTGCACGCGTCCCCCGTGGGTCCTTTACTTACCTGCCTTGGGTGGTTTTGTGAGGCCCCAGCACTTCTGAAGGCCCTAGGCCTTGTCTCCCTGCAAGTCGTTGTTTCTAAGTCTCTTACTTAGTATATGGTCTGGTACGCCCCTAGGGCCCCAGCCATATTTTGTGCTTAACTTATTGTGAAACGTTGATTTGTGCATATGTTTGTCTTCTAATCTCATAAAGAGATTAGTAGAGAGTTATTTAGAAATAAATACATATATATTTGATATATATACCTGTGTGGTGTCTTTTCATTTGGTGATTCAAGAGATTATATGGTAAAACAAGCTGCTTTACATTCCTCTGAGACTTAGCCTGAAGGCTGCTCTCCACAGCTACCACTAGGATAGCTTTCTTTAAAAGGTTGTCTTAAACCTATCTACCATAAGAGTCGATTTGCCCTGGTGCAAGGTGTCCACTTTAATTAGTGAACAGCATATACCAGGCCAACTTCTCACAGGAAGGTTGGGGGCTGGCCAGTGGGTGCACTTGCCAGGTCGATATGGCAGTAAAAACTGCGTGCAGATACTGCACTGGCAGGTCTGAGACACCTTTGACAGGCTACTGGTGTGGGTGGCACAACCAGTGCTGCAGGTCCACTAATAGCATTTGATTTCACTGTGGGCACACATATGCACATTACTAGGAACATATTAGTAAATCAAATGAGCCAATTATGGAAACACCAATACATACACATTTACATGGAGAGCATATGTACTTTAAGCACTGATTAGCAGTGGTAAAGTGACCAGAGTCCTATAACCAACAAAAATGGGTCAAAAAGAAAAAAGTCTGGGGATAAACCTTCCAAAAATGCCAGGTCTAACAGTGGTACTGTGACCTGAGAGAAATGTGGCAGTATTTACAGCAACCCCAGATTACTTTTCCTTGCTATCTACTACTTCTGCACTCTACTGATGAAGGGCTAAACGCAGAAACATGTGTCTTGAGACATACAGAAGTGTCTGCACCAACTTTGGTGAAAAACTACAGCTAATTTTGAAGTAAGCGCAAATTGTGTTCTGCATTTACCACAATGCAAAGAGGCAATCCATGCTGGAGTGTGGGGCAATGTACTCCCAACCCCCCTCCTGTTTAAAAGGCTCCCTTAAGCCAGCAAGATGGCAAGCTTTAGCTATGCATTTGTGTGCCTGTGAGTGGTACTGTTACCTGAGTGGAATTAGGTAGCATTTCCAGCAACCCCATATGACTTGTCTTTGCTCTTTACTACTAGTGTTCTCTACTGATGAAAGGTTAAACCCCGAAACACTGTCTAGAGATATACAGCAATGCCTGCACCAACTTTGATGAAAAACTGCAGCTAATTTTGAAGTAAGCGCTAATTGCGCACTGCATTTACAAGAATGCAAGGGTGCGAACCGTGCTGGGATGTGGGGCAGTGTGCTCCTGAGCCCCCTTCTGTTTAAAAGGCTCCCTTGAGCCAGCAGGCTGACAATCATTGGAGATGCAGCTGTGTGCCTGTGAGTGATACTGTGACCTGAGAGGAATTTGGCAGCATTTTCAGCAACCTCAGATGATTTCTCATTGCTCTCTACTACTTCTGCTCTCTACTGATGAAGAGCTAAACCCAGAAACACGTGTCTAGATATATTCCAGCGGTGGCGGCACCAACTTTGGTGAAAAACTACAGCTAACTTTGAAGTAAGCACTAATTGTGTACTGCAATTACCAGGATGCAAAGGGCTTAACCCTGTTGGGATGTGAGGCAATGTGCTCCCAACCCCACTCCTGTTTAGAATGCTCCTGGGACAGCAAGCTGATGAGTTTTGGAGATGCACCTGTATGCCGTTAGTGCTACTGTGACCTGAGAGGAATTCAGCAGCATTTCTAGCAACCCCAGATAACTTTTCTTTGCTCTCTACTATTTTTGCTCTCTACTGATGAAGGGCTAAATCCAGAAACACCTGTCTACAGATATACAGAATTGTCTCCATCAACGTTGGTGAAAAACTACAGCTAATTTTGAAGTAAGCTTTAATTCAATAATGCATTTACCAGGAAGCAAAGGGGTGAAGCATGCTGGGATATGAGGCAGTGTGCTCCCAACCCCCTTCCGCTTAAAATGCTCCCTTGAGCCAGCAAGCTGACAAGCTTTTGAGATGCACCTGTGTGCCTCTGAGTAGTACTGTGGACTGAGAGGAACTTGTCAGCATTGTCAGAAAGCCCAGATGACTTGTCTTTACTCTCTACTACTTCTACTCTCTACTGATGAAGGGCTAATCCCAGAAACACATGTCTAGAGATATTCAGCAATGTCTGTACCAACTTTGGTGAAAACCTATACCTAATTTTGAAGTAAGCACTCATTGTGTACTGCATTAACCAGTATGCAAAGGGGTGGACCGTGCTGGGATGTTTGGCAGTGTGCTCCCAACCCCACTTCTGTTTAAAAAAGGCTCTCTTGGGCCAGCAAGCTGACGAGCATTCGAGATGCACCTATGTGTCTGTGAGTCATACTGTGACCTGATAGGAGTTTGGCAGCATTTCCAGCAACCCCAGATGGCTTTTCACGCCTCCCTACTAGTTCTGCTCTCTAATGATGAATAACTAAACCCAGAAACATGTATCTAAATATATACAGCAATGTCTGCAAGAACTTTGCTGAAAAACTACAATTAATGTTGAAGTAAGCGCAAATTGTGCACTGCATTTACCAGGATGCAAAGGGGCAATCCGTGCTTGGATTTGAGGTAGTGTGCTCCCAACCCCCACTCCTGTTTAAAAGGCTCCCTTGAGCCACCAATCTGACACACCTTTTGAGGTGCATCTTTGTTCCTGTGAGAGCTACTGTGACCTGAGACACATTTATCAGCGTTTCCAGCAACCCCAGATAACTTTTCTTTGCTCTCTACTACTTCTGCTCTCTACTGATAACCAGAAACATGTGTCTGGAGATCTGCAATAACTATGGTGAAAAACTACAGATAAGTTTGAAGTAATATCTAATTGTGTACTGCATTTACCAGGATGCCCCTGGGCAAACCATGCTGGGATGTGAGGCAGTGTGCTTCCATTCCCCCTTTTGTTTGAAGGGCTCCCTTGTGCTATCAAGTTGACAAGCCTCTTGGGATGCATCCGTGTGCCTGTGAGTGTTACTGTGACCTGAGAGCAATTTGATAGCCTTTCCAGCAACTCCAGCTGACTTTTCTTTGCTCTCTACACCTTCTGCTCTCTATTGATGAAGGACTAAACCCAGAAACATGTGTCTAGATATATACAGCAATGTCTGCACCAACGTTGGTGAAAATATGCAGCTAATTTTGAAGTAAGCCCTAATTGTGTATGCATTTACCAGGAGGCCAAGGGAGGGCTGCCGGGGTGTGAGGCAGTGTGCACCCAAACCCCTTCCTTTTAAAATGCTCCCTAAAACCAGCAAGCTGACATGCACCTGTGGGTCTGTGAGTGGTGCTGTGATCTGAGAGGAATTTGGCAGCATTTCCAGCAACCCCAGATAACATTTCATTGTTCTCTACTACTTCTGTTCTCTACTGATGAAGGGCTAAACCCAGAAACACGTGTCAAGAGATATACAGCAATGTCTGCACCAACTTTTGTGAAAAACGACAGCTCTGGTAAGGGCAACCAGTTCTGCCATCTCTAACATGACATCAGTTTTTGTATGAAAAGTGAGAGCAGATAATATATTCACTCTTATATTGAATTTTGGTACTTATAAAGTTTCAGTTTTTTTAACACAAAACTACAATCCCTTGAATAATCAAAATGTCACACACTAGGCATAGGAATGTTCATCAGGGGCTTAGTAAAAAGTAGAAATGTTACAAAACTGCATTCAGGAAAATGTTACATGTGGGCCCATGGTCACCAGGCTCACCTGCAGTTCACCAGCTGTACAAGCGTCCACCATGCTGTAGGGAAGAGCCAAGCATACCATGCAACGAAGCACTCTCTGCTTGGTGGTAATTCATATATTACAGACTTTCATAGTTGTGCTGCTTACACACTGGAAATGCATGTGTGTGTGTCAGTGTTTCCTTCCTAATCCAGCTGATTGAAATTGCTGGATTAAAAAAAACTTCTCCAAGTTTAGCAGCGATGCGACTCCGTGGCGCCTTGTCTGGCCTCACTCTGCACCTGCTAACTTTCAGAGACAATTTATTTCCCAGAGAGGCAGGAAGGAGGACCCTGCCCTATGTGTGACCCCACCCGGCCAGTGGTGGATAATTAGCCCCCACCCTGCTCACTCACTACCACATTCAAATACGAGCAGTGCTGCAGCCTCAGAACACTGAACCAGGCAATGGGCTAACGCTCAAAGAAAAAAAGGTTACCCTGATTAAAAAGAAAGAAAAGCTCAACAAACCTGAGCCAAGTATTTTAAGGGGAGCAGACATAAATATAGGGTGACCGGGCCCTACTGGGCCCCCCTGTGACTACCGTCCTGGTTCTCACAGGAAGCAATCCAACAGCTGTTCATTTTCTGGCCATTTTAATTCAACATCTTTTCATGCGTTTGGAACTCGGTACCTTCAGCTGTACAGTAAATTGTGCAATTTAATTCGCACAGAAGATCCTTCCCTAACGGATTTACAGGACTTGAGCCACACACAACAAATTGGTGATCTTCTTTAAATGATCCTATTTTTAGAGGGACCTTCTTTGAAACAGGGTTTGTTATTTGCTTATTTGTAATACCTACAACTTGGATCTTCTTTCCCAAGAGGGGTAGATCCAGGGCTCTGCTGTTCTAACAGTAGAACGAGTAGCACAGGTATTGATCAAAGATGACACTTAGTGACCATTTACCTCACCTACTACAACTGGACCACACTGGACTACCTCTAAGACTGAGCCTAGTATTCAATCTTCATTCCTCCTCAGGGGCCATCATTGTGAATTATCGGAGTCAATGTTCTTTTTCCCAAACATAAAGAATTTTTGAAATGGCATTTGGGTTTGCTCTTGGTGCTTGATTCATGTTGCATCTAGGGTTTGCAATGTTCTGTGGAATGATCAGAGATTGTGGGACCTGCATCATATGAGCTTGTGAATTATTTGGATTTAGCATTTTTGGACTGGGACCTAAACTGGCACATTCTGCATTTGAGTTGGATTCACACTTGTCATTTGCCCATCACCGCTTACTCAGTTAAGATTTTGTCTACACTCCCTCTTCAAATGCCCAAACCTGTTATAATAATGACAAGGAGTGGACCTCTTCAACATCGCAATTTCTACTTCTGAATTTGAATCAACTGGATCACCTCGACCTCTGTCCTGTGGAACATCAACTACACCTTATACCATTTGACCTTCGTTCCAGTAACCAATACCTTGCATCTGCACACAATTTCTACGTACGGTTGATTTTGAAAACTTTTCTGAGCCAGCTACATCTGTGCAAGTATACATTTTCTTTCAGCCTTTCCTGCTTCATCTCTTGTTCATTGCTACAGTACATAGCATACCTAAGGAGGTAATCTAAAAGTTTAATCTGCTAGCAACTCACATTCTTTTATATGTGCATACTGATCTCTGGGCACAACACAAGAATGAACTGTGACATAAAGCTTCCCATATATCCCTTTTAAGGATTTTCATGTCCACTGTACTGTTTAAACACCTTTAACAACTGTTAGTAACAAGAATGCACCGATTCTTTAGCGTCCTGGTCATCCTGTTGATTTTCAACCAACTAGTGTACCTAGCTGGAACCTTTCCCTTCTGAAAGGTAATCACTTCATCATACTTTTTCATGACTATATGTGAAGGTGCATGAGTATGTGTATCTCTTGAGAGCTCTGTTCATGCCATTGTACGGCTATCTTACATTCAGTTGATAAATAACTTGGTACCACAATGTCACAAAGGTATTCAAATCTGTCCACAGAGCCTTGGAACTTTTCACAAACCTGTCTTCTTGTGTGTACAATTGCGCAGGATTCTCCCTTAACGTAGGGAAATTGTTTGTGATTGTGGCAGTATCACCTCGACTACATGGCACATGTATATACCCCCACCTGGTATCTCCCTCATAGGGAATGGTAAAACCTCATCTTCTTCATTAGGTACTGGAGTGGATTTACCATTTACCTCTGCACTGTCTGGTTGCCTTTTGTTCTTGCCCTGATTTTTCGCCCATTTGTTCTCCAATCTGACGAAATCACTCCATTACCGAGTGCAGTTAACTAATTCGGCTATGTGCAGTTTCATTCCTAAAGATCATATAGTGACAATCGCCTCGTCTTATAACTGTGCCTGAAACATTTCTGTAGTGAAATATTCTTAGAGAGGTCTACCTCATATTTGCCTGCCAGGTCTGTTAATTTTTCATGTGTAGTGTCTGCACGCCTAGTAATTTCCTTACTCCGGCATATCGGTTCCGCTTCCTTGTATTGATTCAACTGTGAAATGTCTAAACATCCCCTAATAATTTTTTCCAGTTCCACCTTCAGTTTTTGTACATCTAGGTACCTAGCCCTTCCTTGACTTTTTGAGGGTGCCTCTATATCTCCCGTTCTCGTATGCTAAGGAGTTTCTTCAAATCATCTCCAGTTCTCTTTATTCTCAGGAGTTTCTTCAAACCATGAAGGACAAAAATGTAATTACTGAATAGTCCCATTTCCCCTTGAGCAATTGGAATAGTCAAAACAATTTTTCTTCCTTCTCTTAAGGATTGGCTATTTTGAAGCTCCTGAAGAAGTAGAATTTGGAGCAATGTTTATTGATGTAGATACAACAGCAATTGCCAATGTCTGAACTGGTACAACTTGTGACACTGCTGCATGAACAGTCAAAATAGGAGCTATAGCACATGGAGCCATTACAGTAGTGGCTGCTTCAGCAGGTACAGCTGCAATCAAAAGTGTTGGGAATGGTCCCTCAATCTGAGATAAATGCGGGTCAAAAGGGAATGTGGCGACAGTACATTAGATGTTGTAACACTCCCTGAATCTGTTGATGGAACAATATAAATCAGTGGACGTGAGGACAACAGAGCATCCTATAGTCCCCAGAACCATTATCAGTATCAGGTTTTGTTATAGTATCATCATCTTACTTTCCCTGCCTTCAATTATTTTTAGACAATTATTTTTAGACTTCTCTGTTGTCACAGCAAATTGAATACTAGCTTCCTCAATTAAACCTTTCCTCCATCTATGTTGTTATTTATCCCATTTAGCATCAGCCTAATTGCACACAGCTCATTTTCCTCTATTCTGATACCTTTCCTTCTCTTTGGTGTGAGCTACACACTCCCAAGCATTTAATGCTTCATATTGTGCAGGTCTAGGTGATGGTTTTATGTCATACAAAATTCTCCTTAAATTTTAAATAACCCTTAAATCATATGTGCCATATTGTAGAAACCTAATGCTCCCTCCTTTTCGGTGGTCTTGTGTCATTGACAAAGCCACAAACATGTATGAAGCCCTACATTTGTCACCATATAATAACCTGGCGTACCTTCCAGTGGAGTCTCCTCAACTTTGCGGCCAACGACTCACACATCACCTCTTTTAAAGTAATTCATGATTACAATGATTCAACAATATAAATATCAATATTGATTCAATTATGTTCACAATTTTGTTCAAATCACAGTTCAATACAGATCAATATTCATACCGAATTTCAGCACAATCCTTTACTTAGTGGACCTATCACAGAGCAATGCTTGATGATTCGCCAACCAATGCCAGCACAAATGTTCGCAGCAGTTGACCTATCCCAACGCAGTACTCTCTGACGCAATTCTCACTCATCACAGTGGTTCACCCTCCTTTACAAATTTCTTGTACACTAAATTCCACTATTTTAAGCAAGCACAATGATCAAACAACCCTTGTCTGTCCACTAATACCAGAATATCTCTTATGTATATATCTATCCCAGGGTTTTGGACTGCGCAAATTCTGATAACATCTTCAACTGCTCAGCATCAAACATGTATGCAACTTTACGAAACTAAACCATAGACATTATGTAGGAAGCTGGCTCTGCATATGGTATAACACTAGGTGGTTACACAGTGCACAGAGTCCAGGGATTCCCTCAAAAGTTTACAGGGCTTAATGTAAACCCAAGATGCTCTATTTGTGGTAGTTTGGTCGAGCAGCCTTAGGCCTAACACAGAGGAGTGTAAGACATTTATTGCACAAACATGATCAATAACTGACATACGACTCAAAAAGGAGATCCACACCAATTTCTAGAAAATTAAGCTTTGTTTGTGTCTTATTTTAAGACCAAGATCTTTACAAAAAAGTTAAATGTGTTTTTCAGGAAAAATGCTTGCAGCTTTCAAAAGTCGACACAGTGCAATTTTCTAAAAGTTCAAAGTTAACTTATGGAGGAAAACAATAATGCAGTTATACAGGTAAGTATGAAACTTACAGTTCCAGTCTTCAAGAGACGCTTCAAGTAAGCACCAACACTGCACTACCAGCGGCACAGGGGTGGCCAGGTGCGGGTCTAAAACAGAGTTCAGTCCAATACGTTTAAACTGAGACTGGGGGTGCTCAAAGCCACACTGCTAGCAGGTTAGTAGATCAGTTGCAGGGACCAAGCTTTGGGGGTTAGAGCAAGCACAGGGGGAACCGCCAAGCAGCACCAAACATACACTACCAGCGGCACAGCAGGCAGCTGGGTGCAGGTTGCAAATTCAGCTTCGGGAGCCCAGTGCTTTTCAATTGAGAACTTGCTTCAGACAAAGAGGCTGCAGATGCCACACAGGAGGCAGTAGGATGGAGGGTGCAGGATGGAAACCAGTGACAGCAGAGTTAAGTAGAGATGTAGGGGGTAGTAGGGAAACCATTGCTTCAGCTCACCAAGGCCCAGAGGCTTTGGGTGCAGGGCTGTCTTTAGACTTCGGATTTTTCTTACCGGAGCCAGTCGCAGTCAGGGGGTACCTCTGGATTCAGGCTGCAGACTTAGTCGTGGAAGGGTCAGCCAATGATGGACTTGACATCAGGATCACTGGGGAGCCTTTTATGAGTTGGTGGTCCACCTGGTAATGGGCCGCAGGCGTCGGGTGCAGAATGTACAGGAGTTGCAGTTCCAGTTGGATCCGGAGTCCCTTGAAACGGTTTCTAGGGGACAGAGCCACTGTCCTCAGATTTCTGTTCTTTGTTGAAGTACAGGCATTCTTCCTTGGGTATCTGGAGGTCACTGGCTGCAGGACAGGTGTTGTTTTCTTGCAGAGTTTTTAAAGCTGGGGACGGCCGGTAGGACTGGGGCCAAGTCAGTAGTCATCTTCAGGCTTTTCTACTTGGTGTCTTCCTCATCCTTCTTAGGTCGCAGGTTACTGACTTCAGGGTGTAAGGGAGTCTCCTAAATACTAGGTTTAGGGGGCGTTTTAGGGGAGCACTAGATAGGGCCAATAGGCCCCTTACCTGGGGTGACTACACCCTATATTATGCCACTCTACTGTGGGAGAGGGCATGGACCTTGCCCTGATTGGAGGGGTCTCCCATCTTCAAGATGGCAGCGACTGAAAGATGTGCTTCACCTTACTTCCCCCCACCTTACGTGTGGAGTTGGCATAGGTGGGCACACCTCCTATCCTTGTAGGTCCTCCCACCAGTTTTCCAGCTCAAATTGGGGGTGTAAACCAGGGGCTGCCATCTGCTGCTTGTGGCAGAGGCTGTGGGTCACATTACAAAGGAGGCAGGACTTTGAGCTTCCCCTTCGAGCACTGTCCATCCTGGAGGTGGAGGTGTAATACCGCTGCCCAGGATGTGCATTGTTTCTGGTCCCAGAGAGTAGAGTCTCTCCATCCAGGGGTCCAGAAACATTTCAGTGTGTGGCAGGATGCCTAAAGACAGTCAGTGACCACACAAGGGTCGGTGGGTTTTCAGGGGGCATCTCTGAGGTGCCCTCTGAGTACATGGTACAATAAATCCCGCATTGGCATCAGTGTGGATTTATTGAGAGGATTGATTGGTACCAAACACTCCTGTGTTCAGTGAAGCCATCATGGTGCTGTTGAACTCAAGTTGTCCAGTTCCCAGTGTTAGAATAAAAAGAATCCTACTTATGCATTATTATATGTATGTTAGCATTTGCTGCGCCATTTTATATGAAGATGCCAATTTGGGTTACAATCGAAACTTATACTCTGCTATTTCTGAGAAAAGGCCTCAGTTAGGTTCTGTTTCTCCAAGGTTAGGTTTTGCTTTGCTAACGAATACACTGTTCTTATTAAGGCATACCTTTTCCCTTAGATAGAAACCCTCTCCTACTTGTCCAGTGGCGGGCACAGGCAGAATGACCTTGACTGCTAGATAGTTTGTGCCCGACTACAGAACCAAAAAATTATTTTTTGTATTTAACTGTTTTTCTGCATCTGTTTGGAAAATTCCATTATGGGCGTGCCTTAATTCGTTCTGAAATGTGCATAATGTATCTTTATGCTTGCTGATGCCAGTCCCTCTGCAGCACTCCTTAGAGACTGGGCAGACCGGGCTCCGCTCTGAATGTACTCTGAATAAACAGATATTGGTTTGTATTCTCTACTGTTTGACTGACTCTTCATTTGGTATGGAAGGCTGAGAGGTGGTCTTGTGTGACCTGGGTGACCCGAATTGGGTCACTTCCTTCAGTTGGCGCCCAAACAGGGACTCCTTCGGGTGAGTGACCCATCCCCTTCCACGGACAGGGGCGAGGTCAAGGCCATCGCCAGGTCGGACTGACAGTTCAGGGATCCCTGTATGAGGAGCATTGATTGCTCGCAGCTGTCCCTTCCGTCCTGCCAGACAGTGCCTCGCCCAGTGGTCATCCTGACTGGAGTCCTAAATGGCAAAAACCTTGGATCTGACCGTTTGGCCTGAAGAGTCGGCAGTGGAGAATTAATTTGCTTTCTCCTGCATATATGAGGTGAGTTTGTTTTGGTTCTTTGTGGATATGGTACCATTTTGATTTGCATTGGGAATGGTCTGAGGACCATCTTTGGGACAAAAGCATTTGCAAATTGCTTTACCAGGCATAGAATAGTGAAGTTGTTTTCTTTTGAGAATGCCTGGGATCAGTAAGCTGTTTTCTTTGTGCTGTCGTTGTTGTTTTACCGATGCTCAATTGCAAGAAGCTCAGCCGGCGCCTCCAGAAGGCACTCCAAATTTTAATATGTACGTGAAAGATGGTCTTGGCCCTATTATGTTTAGTACATTATGGCACAAATATACTAGGGACAATGCCGAGTTGCAGTGGCCGTTAACGGGCACTTTTGGTGAACAAAACATTGGGTATTTACAGGAACAGTTGTTTAAGAGGCGAAGTAGACAGTCTATGTTTGATTCTCTTAGGACGTAGCAGAAGGCAGCTATGCAGAGACGATTGAAGTCCGAGAAAGAGGACTGGAAAGGAAATATGCAGACACTGACTCAGAAAGCTGTAGCATATGATAGAGAAAAATAGGAAAAGGGAGTTGAATGCGAAGATAGGAGGTTCCCATTGCATATTGATAAATCGTATTTGGCTGAGGAGGAAACTGATACTTTTTTTGGAAGAATTGTTAGATACTCGACCCCCGCCCCGTATGCTCCGCAAAGGATATATCCCAGTGTTCCTGTGCCATCACAGCCGCCTGTTACAGCTGTTCTTTCTGTTCCTGTGTCTACAGCTGTCATTTCAACGGCTGTGGCCTCGGCTCCTCCTCCTCTTCTTTCTTCTGTTTCATTGCCGTCTGTGGCAACGATGACTGTTAGTACTCCTGCCACACCTATTCTCTCAGCATCCCTGTCCCCTGCTCTTACTACGCACCTGCCAGTGACACTTGTGCCTGTTACTTCTGTTGCTTCTCCCTCTGCGGTTCTCCATCCCCCAGTATTTGTAAGTACTGAGACACCAGTTCGTGGGTTTGAGGATAGAGACTTATTAAGATTTCATGAGCGTATGGGCCCTTTTGTACGGTCTGCGGTGGGAGATGAAGAGAAGAAGGTAGTAGCTAATCAAGCTGCACAGTGGGGCCGTAATCCCATTTACAGTGTGGAGGATGTTTGGAGAGTAATGAAAGATTATGAGTCTTTTATACAGCAGCATGCCCTTAAACATATGTCCTCTACGTTGATTGGCCTTTGGCAGCAACGGTTTGGGGATGATGTGCCACAAATTTTATTCAATATTAGAGACCGTGTGTATGCTAGCGGTTTGGACCCAGGCCAAGTGTTTAGGAACATTGCCACGTTGGTTGCTTATAGAGGTACGTTGCATGACAAGAGTCCTACCACAGTATCTCAGTTTCCGATTCGAGAGGTTTATCCCATATATCATCCAGAGATACCGGAGTTGATGGATCAGCATGGTAATGTCACTCGAGCGGGAGTAGTGGCCTGGTTTCAGGAGCAATGGGTTTATACTCCGTAGAAAAGAAGTGAGGTTTTATCTCTTAAAACTCATTTTCCTGATCCTAGGAAAAATCCCACTGCTTATTATAAAGAATTGACCGAAGCCGCCTCTTCGACGGTAATGACTCTTGCTGATATTGAAATGTTTTTCGGTCTTCTTGTCCCGGTTGATATTTGGAGGCAGGTCCATACTCAAGATCATGTCCCGGAGTTGGGTGGTAATTGGGATCAAATTAAACCATGGGACCAGGAAAGAAAAACAGGTGATAAGTCCTGAGCGGAAATTTTAGCGTTGCCAGGATGCATTATCACGTATATGCATACTCTTATTCCACCGAAGAAAGTAGATTGGGATAAATTGTTGGCTTGTCGCCAGAAGAAAGATAAGAGTGTGTCTGAGTTTTTCACTCGGTTCGAGGATACGTTTTTGGATTATAGTGGCCAGGAGTTGTCTATTGAGGGGGGTGTTTGGTTGTTTGTTAATAGATTTGTCTCTAATTTGCTTCCTGAAATTGCGACTCGATTGCAGGCTTCTCAGAGTACCTGCTCCACCTCTTCCCCTTCGGTTATTTTGAACATGGCTCAATATTACGAGCATTGAGATAATGAGGAGAAAGAAAGGACATAGAAGAAGTATAAAGATTTAAAAACGAAGGTGTTGTTGCAACAAGCTTTTAGATGGAATGGTAGGGGACGTGGTGGTCCTGCCTGACAGCTTCACATACTTGTAGGCAGCCGAATATGACGCCTCTGGGGCTGAATCGGTGTGCGTATTGTAAGGAGGAGGGTCACTGGCGTAGCGAGTGTCCTGTGCTTTTGCAGAAGGTGGCGGTCCCCAGAGGACGAGGTTCCCGTGGACGGGGTCGTGGGGCTCGAGGAGCTGATAGGGCTCAGAACGTTGCAGCTTCACAGGGTCGTACCGATAACAATTACTTTGACGACCCTTGTGATGGACAGTACTATCATGATGGTTATGATATGGAGGAGGTGACAGGAATGTCTTATAGCTAGGACATTCAGGGACAGAGTGAGGGACCAGTTCAGATACCTGTAGACCAGCATGGACCTTATGTAACAGCGGAACTGCAAGGTTCGACTAAGGAATTTTTGGTGGACATAGCTGCGACAAAAAGTTCTGTTTCTCAAAATATGGTCCCTGGGGCGGCTCTGTCTGGCCCTAATAATGTTTTGGTAGGTTTTTCTATGTACTGGTAGTAAGCCCCATTTCAAGACTCCTTGCATTAACTGTTGGTCCTTTTACAGTGAATTCATCATTTCTGTTAACATCTAATTGTGGTGAGAATTTGAAGGGTTTGGATTTGTAGAAAAAATTGCATGCTATGATTTATTGTTCCCCGGAAGGCGTTTACATGACAATGGGTCCAAATGTGAGCACTAGACAGTGTCAGTCTCTCCCTCTTCCTGCTGAATTTGCTGACATACCATCTACTTTGTGGGCAACTGGTAATACAGATGTGGGATTGCTGCATATCCCGCCGGTTTTGATAAAAGTTAAAGACAATGCTATTCTGCCTCGTATTCCTCAGTATAAAATACCACAGGCCGGAGAGTGAGCCTTGTTGCAAATTATTCAGGATCTGATCAAGAAAGGAGTAGGTAAGGAGACGTCTGCCAATATTTGTAATAGTCCTATTCTTCCGATTCTTAAACGGACACCCTCAGGTTCCCCTGATGATCATGAAGATGGTTATCATTTTGTGATTGATTTGCTTGAAGTTAACAAAATAGTGGTTCCTCAGTTTCCAGTGGTCCCAGACATTACTACACTTTTGACGACGATTCCTTGTACTGCTAAAATTTTTTCTGTCATTGATTTTAAAAATGTCGGATAGTAGGTATTTGTTTGGGTTTATGCTAGCTGGCAGAAGCTTAAGGTTCTGTTGAGCCTCCTCAGGGCTATACTGAGAGTCCAAGTATTTATAGCCAGGCTTTAAAGAGTCAGTTGGATTCCCTTTCGCTTCTTGTAGGTAATGTATTAGTGCAGTATGTTGATGATCTCCTCATCGCTTCCAATACAGAGCAAGGTTGTAAAGACAGTATGGTTCAATTGGTGCTGCATTTGCTCACCATGTACATAAAGTTTCTCTTTCTAAATTTCAGTATTGTCGACAGGAGGTCACCTACTTAGGTCACCTACTGTTGAAGGAGGGTAGGAGATTAACCCCTGAGCGCATCAGCACCATTGTTAAAATGCCTGTTCCACAAACTCAGAAAGATGCGTGCGCTTTTATAGGTATCACTTCCTACTGTCGGCAGTGGATACCTAGTTATTCCCTATTAATCAAACCCTTGCTTGCACTAACAACGAATGAGGTGCATGAGCCTTTGCCTTGGATGCCTGAATGTCAGGAGTCTTTTGAGCAATTGAAAACTGCGCTTTGTTCGGCTCCAGTACTAGGCACCCCAGATTACAATAAACCGTTTGTGTTGTACGTCCATGAGATGGCTGGCTGCATGCTTTCTGTTTTAACACAAAAATTTAGAGATGGCCGTGTGCTTATTTTTCTGCTGTCCTCAATCCAGTCGCGAGAGCCCTTCCGAGTTGTCTGAGAGTGCTCACGGCCGTGGCCGTTTCGATAAGACAATCGGCCGGACTCGTGCTGGATACTGATTTCACAGTCATGGTACCCCTCACCAGTGCACGTCTCACTGGCTATGAAATAACCCGGTTTGCCAAACAGATCACGATCAAAGGATGTGCCACTCTGAATCCAGCCGGACTTCTGCCCCTCACTTCCGAAAGTGATGAAGTTGACAAACATGACTGTATCTTCCGGACGGAAGAAGAGACGAAAGGACGGGTAGACTTGACTGATGTTCCCGTATCTGACCCACAAGGGGAACTGTATGTAGATGGCTCTTGTTTTAAACTACCAGATGGCACTACTACTCCTGCTTATGCTATTACTACACTGCGTACAGTAGTGGATACATTACAAGTACCTTATCCGTCGGCTTAAGTGCTGAACTTGTTGCCCTTATATGAGCTTGTGAATTGAGGACCGGTTGTCAATATTTATACTGACAGCCAGTATGCCTTCGGGGTCGCGCATAGTTTTGGGTGACTCTGAGCAGAGAGAGGGATTCTTACTTCACATGACACCAAAATTCAGCATGGGCACCTAATATTGAGGCTTTTGTCTGCTTTGACACTTCCTAAGAAATTGGCTATAGTGAAGTGTAGTGCCCATTGGAAAGTCACTGACGATGTGGGAAGGGGGAATGCTTTTGCAGATCAGATAGCAAAAGAAACAGCTTGGACTAAAATTAAACGGATGTTTGTACCAAGCCCGGCTAGGTGGGTGCCTGAAGCCACCATGTTTGAAGATACACTTGACAATGTGAAAGAGATACTGTTGTGTAGTTCCTATAAACCTGTATAGGATCTGCACGTTTAGACAACATACACTGTAGGATTGGTGTAAGACTGATTCTAGACACCTCCACCGGGTATGCTGGTCTGTATACAAGCTAGCTCACAGTGCCACTAGAAACTTATCTTACCAAGGAGAGAATAGTTCTTGGCAACTATCGAAGATGACAACCCTGATCCCTCAGGACCGTGGAAACAGTGTACTACTTTTTGCTCAGTCACTCGTGCACACTTAGTCTCAGAGAGATACACAGAAAAAACAGTATAGACTTTTTTCAATAAGCATTTATTGAACAGTCGTTATTCTAGTGTAAAATAGGTGTGCTGTAACAACCACTAGCCAGAAACAGATATAAATGATTAGAAGCACTAAAAAGGTAAAAAGATGGTAGATTTCTACCATCTTACTGTAACCATGAATACAGGCAAGTATATAAAATGCATGACAATAAAATGCATACTACTACGATGCAATCCTAACTAGATGTACCTAAGTGTACCAAGCATGTGTGTAGGTATTAAGCCAAGAATCCCTCTAGGATAAATTCAACTCCATTACCTGAAGTGGGAGACTATGGGAACCCGTCTTGGTCTCGAGCTGGACACCTGCAAGGGATGTCGGACCACTGCGAGGTGGAGTATCTGCATGCAGGAGCCCCAGCGTCTCACGTCAGTGTGTCGGCATGTAAGTCCTGATCTCCTCGGACTATCTCAGAAAGATGTGATGTTTATATAAACAAAGGTATCCCCAGGGGTTCTACTTTGCTGTGCCATTGTCGGACTTAGGATTATGTCTGGAATGAACCTTGTACATAGTTATTATTATGCAGGAGATGGTAGTCCGGCTGAGTTTCCAAGAATCCTCATGCATAATGTATGAGGCATTTGTTCAGGGAAAACCCCACATTCTTTAAGAAGTACCGTAACTAGGTAAAGGGTCAGTCCCAGCAGCCCGTTATGTATGCAATGTAGGGACGAATATAGGTGAAAGGTTGGGATGTTACCCAGGCCTATATTGGGGTACCTATATGGAATATAACACCCACTCCTCATCCGACTGGACAACATAATTAATTCTAATGTACTACCAGGATGTCTAGGTACTGGTACGCAAACAACTGTACTAAAAACCATAGTTCTGCTTTAAAATGTTAAAAACTTTAAAAAATGGAAAAACATTGTCACTCAAGCAACAGCTCTGATGTGTCCGTATATATAGTTCGAACGACTACAAGCATCGGAAAGCCATGCAGGTCATAAAAATGGCCAATTGTTTTGGAGTTGCAATTTGAGTTTGTTTAAAAAAGGCCGAATTTTTCTCAGCACACGACCAGCCAAATGTTTATGTGTCCTGGCTGGTAGATGCAACATTACAATCAAACAGAAGATGCCCCTACCTATTTATTTTACAATATGCATAACTTCATGTGATATAACAGTCTGAGCAGTGCTGAAGAATAAGAAAGCAGGAATATCACAAAATAAATTTATTAATTCAATATCAATGAAAAAGATATGCAAATAGAAAACAAACAATATATACACAGCAGAGAATATATACAGTCCCACCACTCATTCAATACCATACACACAAACGAGCATCCTATCATACCTCTTTCATTCAGACTCACAACAGTCGTACAGTGACATACACAATTTTTAAAAAAAACAACATAAACAGCAAAATAGCCCCCAGTGTCCACAGAATTGTGGGCCGAAAGATTTTTTTAAAAAATGCCAAAGTGTTCAATACATCTCATAGGTATATGCATTAAATCAATAATTAGAAAGAATAAATTGACAAATACAAAGATTGTTTAAAGAGGAGGGGGAGGGGGAACAAATCAAGGATAGAACAAAACTCAATCAAAGTTGAAGTATCACAAAACGCCGACGCGCGTTTCGGTGTGATGACCGGATATGGCCAAACACCTTCCTCAGGGCGTGGGTAACAAAACAGTGGAGAGGTGGGAAAAGTTCTCTAGGTCAAGAGAACTTCTGATTAAGCAGGCAAGAAGTATCGTGCAGCGTGATATACTGCGCAGGTAGAAATGGAGTAAAAACTGAGCTGAAATGGCAACAAGGATCAAGTTGTCGCCAAGGTGATATGGTTGAGATAACAGGCCGCCAGTTAACTAGGATCGGGCCGACCCAGATGGTCCAAGGATGGCAACACGGGTCTGCAAGCCAATAAGCAGAGGGCGGTAGCAGGATGCGGAAGATAGAGAGATGTCCAAATAGCAAAAAAATATAAACAGGCCAGATAAATACTGGACAGCCAAGCATTCGTCAGCGATAAGAATATCAGCAGAGAGTTAAATGAAATAAGCCCTCACTCAGGATACGAGATAGTCCTATCAGGGCAGGAAGAAGGGAAAATAAAGTAGAGCTGATGCAAGCGGTGACATGGTAGTCAATCCTGGGTAGCTGGTAAAAGACAGAGTAGATGCAACATTGCCTGCCTTTGCAGATGACGATCCCTATAACACCGCACAGATTACGCCAATTGAGCACAGGTGATCTTGTGTACTGCCTGCAGCCGATGCTGGGGCAGCCTATGCGCCATCCAAGGCCTGGGTATTAGTGGAGGAGCCGGTATCCAATCCAACAGGAGAAGACACTTCCTGTGATGGCTCTAAGAATACTGCCATCAACATAGGAATATGCTGGAGACACTGCTCAGAAAATGGGCCGTTATCGGGTCCAGTAAAGCATCAATGTCCGGTTGCGCAACTGATGGAAGTGTCAGACAGAGATCTAACACGCATTCTTCTCTGCAGAACAGGCATCGGAGATCAGGTAAGATGCAGTCCATCCAGGCTGGTCTAAATGACAGGAACCAAGAGGCACTTAGTTCCCGTAGGCAAGGTCTGCCCAGATGTTTTACCATGCGATCACGGTACTTGCGCTCCAGGAGGATACCTTCTATTAGAAACAGGATCAGCAGAAGTCATCCAAAAATGCTTCCGAATACGGAGTGTATAAAGTTTAGTATAACTCCGAGGACCGTCTGAAAGGTGCTTAACAGTCCCGAACTTATGGTCTTAAATAGGTGGACTATACCCGTCGTATCAGACATATTAAAGATATGATTTACCATTTCTGTGAAAGGGAAGGGGCAGTTCATACATATGAGTGCCTGTATCTCAGCCGAGGACCTTGCTATTTGGAGGTCAAAAGTCTCCCAGGTGGAGGTTAAGGGCACGGTTTTCTATAGAAGCATGCATTCATTCTGCTCAGAGTATCAAACCGTATAAAGGAAACATTCAATGAAGGCCATAGCGGCACCTCCCTGACTGTGTGTGTCGGTGGAAACAATACTTGCATACAGCAAGTAACCCTGGAGCTCACGGTGACTAGTTATGCGATGCCAGGAAGCATCCCACAACAACCTTGATCGTTCAGCATCAAGTAACTCCCATTTGAAAGTAGCGCGAATACTGGAGTAATCACAGCTGCCGGGGTACCCCTCAAATGACATGATAGGTTCGCTACTGAACCATTGCAGGCCCCGTGCAGCATAATATCCTGGCATATGAGAGATCCACTTAAAGTGTTCTCACAGTTTGTACCACTTAGAAACACTTCTAGATCCCCACTCCTGCATCAAAATCTGTACGGTAATTCCCAGGATTCCTTGATGAATTCCCTACCCATTTCTTCATATCTGCCTGCCTGTTGTTGTTCTAGGCAGTACTGAAACTGGAAAGTTGTGAATGGTGATGTTATATGGCCATGGATTAACCACTCTGTGGATGGTGATTCTGCCACAGTAGAAGGTAATCTGTCCAGTTTTTCAATATGCAGCATTGTATATTTTGCTCCCCTCTATGTCATTTTCATCTGTTTTTCCATTAGATTGTATGCAGAAAACAAGGACGTACTGTTGATAAAACGCCAAGGCACATAATCTGCGCGCAGTGATTGCAGCGTCCAGCTCAATAACATAATATAACGTAATTGCGATTGCCCGTGCTGTAGTATGGACAAATCTTGTTCTAGTACATCAATAGCAGAGGATACAATGAATAAATCCTGGATGTTAATGTAGTCATACCATTGTCAACTACGGCTAATGCCTTTTCTAGGTTAATCCTATCTATTTCTCGTAGTCTCTCTGCAGCTTCTTGTTAGGAGATTTTCCAAATTTCATTATAGACAGCATATTAGAAACGTTTTTGATGTGGCTTTCTGGGACCTAATAAAAAGTCCTGTAGGTCCACATCCTCTGTAAGTAAGGATAAGTGTTGTTTCACCTGTGGTAGTGTTGAGGTCTTTAGCCAATCGAGGCATAACTTCCCAATACTGTATGATGTCTCCACCCCCGGATGTTCTCTTTGTACATAGCATGGGTCTGGCCTGTGGATACTAAACCCTTCAGTGGTTCCCCTGAATCTTCCTTGACATCTATTTGTGTCTGTGGGCCAAACCAACCATCCCTTCCAATTGGGGTCTGATCTATTGTATTGTAAAATGTCATCTAATGTAGCCCCTTTTTCTGATGTAAAATGTTCCTTGGTATGTGATGGTGTTGGAATCCGAGGTGTGTTCAAATCCTTGTTCTTGGCTATTCCAAGACAGGGAGTCCGTTGCACAGTATCATTCAGAAATATTATCTGCTGAACAATGAGGCATGCTTTAAATAGCACTTCTGTTCCCTGGACTTGCCAGTCTCTAGAACCCCAGACTGATTTAAAGTCTATAGTGTCCTTCCACAAGTCGAAACCCTGTTCAGACAGTTGGGTAATGAATGAAGCAGAATAAATCTGTTTGGTGTTAGTCAGCATATTTTTCTGTGCGGATGTCGGTGCAACCTTATAGTAATATGAGGTAGGGTCTGAAACATTAAACCCTGAAAAATATGAACATTTCTGTGTAAATGTTTTCTAACTACTTTTCGGTGGAGTAGGGCAATGCTCCCATTGGTGATATGTGAAAACATTCCTAGGGGTACTGGATTTGTATAGAAAATGATGACCATAATGTTGATAACAATACATGGTGTTAAAATCTGATGTGTCTTCTAAGATTTCATTATTAGAGAATTCAGCAGATTGTTCTAAATCAGACAACATATTGTTTACAGTTTAAAAATCCCAATCATTGGAAAATGTACTGGAGGTAATGATATAATTTAAGGAAATTTTACATAAATGTGGTATTTTTAAACATTCGCTGGGGCCAAATATATCATGATCAACCTTTTCACATACTATACCATCTGGTATAGGAACTGCTGTAATGTTCACTGATGATAAGTCTCTTTGTTCACGATGTGATGAAACATGAGGTTTCAGGATCAAGTTCACTTTTGATGCTGCAGAACTTTGGCGAAGGTAAGATCCATTAAAAAGTAAGCAGAAGACAGTTACAAAGCCTATCCAGAAGAAAAATAAAAGTATCCCAGTGATTTTCCAAAGCTCTAGCCAAGGTGACACCAGATAAGTCTTTTTAAGAAAGATGAAGTCTTTGATTTGTTGTTGACGAGATATTGGGGCTGGCGTTGTTTCAGGTTCACTTGGATCCAAGGAAAAGGTATCAAAGTCGATGAAATAGCCAGATGCAGTTCAATCTTTTTTGGGTAGTTCCGCAGGTTTTGTTGAACTTGTAGACGGCTCTTGTTGAGGCATGTTTATGTAGACATCAGTGTTAGGTCGAATTGAAATTTGTCTTTCATTTTGATTTTGTATTCTTTGTTCAAGGGGAACGAGTTCCATGGCATTGTTGCATAGTCCATCATTTTGTATAGGAGACTCTTCAAACATAATGAGCCTTTCTGTCTGAACTTCCTGTATAGTAGCGAGAGGAGGGCGTTGTCTACTCAGGAGCCCAGTAGGCAAATTATACAGTATCGGCCACATAGTGTGGTTTGATAAGATCAATGGAGATGAATCTCTTCTTCTTTTTTTCCGGCAAGAGTCCACAAAATTACAGTTCTTGTTCTTTCAATGGCCAGGACAGGTACAGGCTTTCTGTAGGATGGCCCACATTTTTTTTTGTCCACTCTATTTTCTCTGACCAGATCCCCAACTTTAGGAATCCAGACAGGTCTTGCCGTGACTGACTTGACTTCCCCAGTGGTGGTCCACTTTACCTGCACATTACTCTGTAGTGCCCTGGATTCATTCAGATCCTGTAAGACAGCCAAACGTTTATTGATGTCAAAAGGTTTTTCATCCGCCACTGTGCCTTCACAATCGAGTTCAGGTACCCACATTCGCGTCCCAAATAGGACCTCATAAGGAGGACACCCCCTAGAGAACTTCTTAGCATGTTATTCAAGGCTGGCTGTACCCCATATAGGTGATTGACCCAACTACCACCGGCGCCTAATACTCTAGCTGTTAATCATTGCTTTAAGTCCCGGTTTTTCCTCTCCACAACTGAATTTCCTTCGGAATGGTACGGAGAGGAGTACCGCAGTGTAACACCCAAACTTCCCATGGCTTCCTTGTAAGCCTTAGAGCTAAATGCGGGCCATGGTCAGAATGCAATGTGCCAACTGCGTATGTCCCTATAAAGACTCGCAAATCTTTGATAACAGTTTGAGCGTCAGCCGAGCACTGAGGCCATACCAATAGGAATCTCGAGCAGGAATCCACTGCAACCATGATGTACTTGTAAACCCCGTCAGATTGTAAGGGGCCGCAGTGGTCAGAATAGACACATGTGAGTGGTCTGTCTGATATTAATAATGGTGTCTGCGCTGGACTTGTTATGGTGGAACCCTTCATCTGTTGACAGATGTCACACTTTAGGACACAGTCTTTGGTCTGCTTTGTTAACCCTGGTCACCAATAGCGGTGTTTCAGTAAAGAAACTGTCTCCGTAACTCCTGCGTGTGCAGAACCCAGACCCTCGTGTGCAGCTAATATTAAGCCTAATCTGCGATCCATGTTTGGTATTACTCTATTCCCCCCTGGAATCTGAGCAAATGGAACGTTATTTGCAACTAACTTGTAGGAGTACTTGAGTGGATAACCTTTCGGCAGTGCCTTGTTGTCTTTGCATGAAGCAATGACCACTACCATTGTCTCTCAGTCTAGTCTTGTTTTTGAATGAGTGAATGCAGCTACGGATGCAGTTCGTACTGCCCCCTTAGAGGCTTCATCAGCCAATGAATTTCCTTCAACGTGAACGCCATCATGTTATTGACTCAGCGTGTGTATCATGTGAGCTCTTGGTAGTTCGTTTTTCAACTCAGCTACCTGTTCCTAAAGCATTTTAGGCTTAATTGTGCCACTTTTAGAGTCTTTAAACCCATTTTGTCCCCAATGGTGAAGATATTCATTGGATGACTGGACACATTAAAATGAATCGCACACAATTAGTGTGGGGAATTCTCGAGCCGTATTAATCAGTGCCAGTAAAAGAGATTTTAATTCTGCTAGCTGAGCTGTGCAGTCTCCTAGAGACTGAGTTTTTGTACAGCTTGGATGGAACTTGCCATCCTGCATACAACCTTTACAATCACACATGCAGCGCTGTATTGTTGTTTGCTTCCAATGGCCGAATGAGCAGATCCGTCTGTGTAAATTATGTATTCATACTGATCTAGAGGCGTTATTTCATTCGGGAGAGGATATTCTTGTTCATATTGCAGAAATGCTTGTGTTTTCAGACTTGGGTCATATCTGTATTCTACATCTGATGCAGTGAGAGAATTAGCCCATTGTATCCATCTCGGGTGTGAGGCTTTAGCATTTGGAATGCTTGCCTTTGTTGCAGCCTCTAGGACCGGTACCGGAGTCACGATAATTTTCGTTTCTCCTGAGCCAGTGCTCTTTCTCTCAATACAGCAGTCTATACTGCTGTCAGGATTTTCTCTGTAGATGCAAAACACATTTCAGTGTTTGTTTACAAGTGTGATTTGTATGCTATGGGTACTGTTTCGCCTTCATTGAAGGTTAGGTAAGTGTACCCAGATTGACCCGCTATAACGTGGATCACCAGATTGCGTACGTTTATGCGTGTCTACAAGTGTTTTGAAGCTATCATGTCAGCTTGTAGGGAACGAAGGATATCTGTGTGTTCCTGTGTCCATTGCCTAACTGAAAAAGCAGGTCTTATTAAGTCGTAGAAAGGTTTAACCCTTTCTGCTTGATCCAAAATGTATGTTCTACCAAAATTTAGGAATCCCAGTATGGATTGTACATTTTTATGGTTTTGGAGGTTGGAGAAGCACACACTTTCCTAAAAAGTTAGCTACCAAGCTTTTCCCTTCATATGAGAGCTCAAATCCCAAAAACAGGACATTGAAGTGGGCTATTTTTGATTTTTTTAAATTGAATTTGTAGCCCTCAGAGGCAAATCCCCAAATTATGGTGCTCACCATTGTCAAGTGTTCCTCTAGGTCATCATCCATCAGATAAATATCATCTACATAAGACAATGCCTCCTCATCCAGATTCTGAAGTAACTCAGTTACCCTAGCTGAGAACAACCCCGGGCTGTTCTTATACCCCTATGGGAGTCGACAAAATTGACGCTGGGACCCCAGCGCTCAGAGTGCTGACAAATATCTGCTCTCAGGCGCTATATTTCCGCAGAAAAATCCATTTGAGATATCTAGTGTTGTTTTGTATTTTTTCCACACAATGTTATTCATCAATGTGGCCCTCTGTGCATTTTGTACTGCAAAAGTTGTAGTGCATGAGTTTAGATGTCTATAGTCTAAAACTATATGATATGAGTTGTCAGGTTACATGACGGGAAACAAAGGATTATTCATTGAAGAGGTGCAAGTATCAATCACACCCTGGCATTCAAGTTGATCTAAGATCTCCCTGACCTGATTTTTCGCTTCCTGTTTTATTGAATACTGTCTCTGTGGAATTGGAGTAGATTTTAGTAGTATCACTTGGTGGGTTGAGTCTTCATCCCACCCAACATGATTGCGATATAGTGCAGGGGCAAGGGCTCCCGCTCACTTCCGCATGTTTGTGTTTTTAAAGTGGTTAGGAACGAGGTCTGAAAAGGCTGGAAAAATCACCCTTTCTCTCTTTGGGCAATGCATGACAATAGCAGGCAGCCAATCTTTTTCAGCTAAAAGAATGTCATAGTCAAAAGTCAAGTTCTCCTAAAAGAGACCTTTAATGTTTCTGGGCTTGTCCCCTTCCATTTGGAGTGTTATTTTGTGTAACCTATGTGGGACGCTTACTCTAGTATCAGGTGTTTCCACCGTGATATGTTCACTCAGCTCCGCTGTCACCAGAAATTCCATTAAGTTCTGGAGAGCAATTATTACTTCTGCTGCACTAGCTAGCATTGTCAGAGCCCATTCCCCGTCCAGTAGTTGAGTCCTCAGAATTCTGAGCATGTCTGATCTTAAGACCTGCTACTTTCTTCTTCTTGAATTGAGGTTTTGGTTTAGGCTTTTCTTCTTTTTTGGATGCATAGTCCGAAGTGTGTTGCATGTCTCTGGACTTTGTACGCTCTTCTTGTCTGTGTTCTGACCGTCCTTCCCTCTCAGAGTTTTTTGATGAACCCTGGAAGGAACGAGAGGAACGTGTATCAGTGTCCTGATCTAAATGTTATCTCTATTCCTAAGGTTATAGCTCCTTTCGGAGGGCTCCTGTTGAGGAGACCTACCTCTGGATTGAGATCTATTCTTTTGTTGTTTGTTATTATCCCATTTCTTCTTTGAAGAAGTAGGTGTTTGCTTGGTGTGTTCTTTTTCTGGACCTCCCATCAGTTGAGGTTTCACTGGTCCAGCTCCCAAACTATCTCTACCTAATTCTGCATAAGCAGTTTCAATAATTTTAGGTAATTCTGTCTCCTGTTGTAAAGGAGTGAAATCTCTCAGGCATTGGCGTGGTGTATTGCCACTGCTGCTGCGTTTCCTTTAATGTTTGCTAATTGTATAGCTGATACCTGGGCAAAGTTACCTAGTAACTTCATCCCTAAGTTCAGAGCAGGATCTGCTCCGTACTCATTCTATATTTTTCTTAATACATCTGGTATTATTGCTAACAAAGGGATACCATGAGTTCTGGTATATATTGCAGCGAAGACTGTACCACAAGAGGTACAATCCTCTATCGGGAGAGCTATCCCCATGGGCAAGCAAATTGTTAGCATTCTATGCTTTTCTTGTGGACCAGTGTGTGGAAATACCGCCTCTAGCTGTGTTATTTTTTGAGCTATCCAGAATTGCATTTGTTCACGTTTAGTGGGCATTTTACCCATTACTGCGTGCAGCATTTGTGGCATAGTTTTGGTTGTCGATGTTTGAATCGGACCTGTTGGGATAGCCGTGGCTGGCTGGAGTGTGAGTGTTCTCATCAAGAACTGTGTCATGCTTCTGTAAAGTTTTATTAGTTCTTTATGAAGTGTAAGTAAGTCTCCTGGTGGCATTGTGTCAATGTCAGGATGTGGTGTATAGGCCTCTAATACTGGCCATATTGCTCCGTCGCTTCCGAGCGGACCGAGTCTTACTTTATTTTTTTTACGGGGGAGGGCGCCTTTAAACCAGTATATATGCTCCTGGTAAGTGAGCGGAACTTCAATGTACTTGTAGGGACAGTATTCGTTCGGTATGTCATCTTCTGTGTAATAATGAAATGTTTTTGTTCATGCGTTTGCCTGTGGGAATTTAACCCATGAATAGAATACCTCTGTTCTAAATGATTTCTGTGCCTCAATCACAAAGGTTACTGGCCCACCCCTAGCTGTTAAACCATATGAAGCTAGCTTTAGTGTGATGGCATTTCTAACATTTCCTGACAGTTGTATTGCATCTGCATCTTCTTCTTTGTCTGAGAGATTTAGGTCTCGTACAACGTCATCCTGCTGCTCAGTCATTGTTTTTTGTAAGAAGAGTTTTCAAGGGACCTGAGATAAGGTGTTATGCACAAAAGGAACAATGTGTCCTTCAAGCTTGATTAACCAACAGCCAATAAATAGGATTTTGCCTACTCAGCTGCGGCAGATTTTGTTCCCTCCAACTCTAGACGTCTCTGGGGAAATGTGAGTGGTGGTCTCTGAGAATAGCACAACTGAACTACTCAGATTTGACCGTTAAATAAGTACCCAACCAACGTTGACGGCGCCATGTCGTGTAGTTCCTATAAACCTATATAGGATCTGCGCGTTTAGACAACATACACTGTAGGATTGGTGTAAGGCAGATTCTAGACACCCCCACCTGGTATGTTGGTCTGTATACCAGCTAGCTCACAGTGCCACTGGAAACTCCTCTTACCAAGGAGAGAATAGCTCATGGCAACTATCGAACATGACAACCCTGATCCCTCAGTACCGTGGAAACAGTGTACTACTTTTTACTCAGTCACTCGTGCACACTTAGTCTCAGAGAGATACACAGAATAAACAGTATGGACGTTTTTCAATAAGCATTTATTGAACAGTCGTTATTCTAGTATAAAATAGGTCTGCTGAAACAACCACTAGACAGAAACAGATATAAATGATTAGAAGCACTAAAAGGTAAAAGGATGGTAGATTTCTACCATCTTGCTGTAAACAGAAATACAGGCAACTATATAAAATACATGACAATTAAATGCATACTCCTACGATGCAGTTCTAACTAGATGTACCTAAGTGTACATAGCATGTGTAAGATTAAGCCAAGAATCCCTCTAGGATAGAGTCAACCCCATTACCTGAATTGAGAGACTGTGGGACCCCGTCTTGGTCTCGAGCTGGACACCCTGCAAGGGATGTCAGACCACTGCGAGCTGGAGTATCTGCATGCAGGAGCCTCAGCATCTCACGTCAGTGTGTCGGCATGGAAGTCCTGATCTCCTCTGACTATCTCAGCAAGATGTAATGTTTATATAGCCAAAGGTATCCCCAGGGGTTCTACCTTGCTGTGCCATTGTCGGACTTAGGATGACGTCGGGAATGAACCTTGTACATAGTTATGATGCAGGAGATGGTAGTCCTGCTGAGTTTCCAAGAATCCTCATGCATAATGTATGAGGCTATTGTTTAGGGAAATCCCCACGTTCTGTAAGAAGTACCGTAACTAGGTAAAGGGTTAGTCCTAGCAGCCCGTTATGTATGTCATGTAGCGATGAATATAGGTGAAAGGTTGGGATGTTACCCGGGCCTATATTGGGGTACCTATATGGAATATAACAATACAGAGTGAAGCCACAATAGAAGATTTAGTAATGTGGCAGGAAAGTACAGCATAATTGAACAATGAGGGATGTTGGATTGATAAGTCAGGAAAGCAGAGATGGATGTTGCCTGATGCATATGTTCTTCCCGTAGTTACGATGGCCCATGGTCCAGCTTATATTAGTGCTAACGGTATTTGCAAGTTGTTAGACCCTGTATGTCAGAATGACAACATTTCGAAAACGGCTGCACATTTAGTGAAGTATTGTATGGTGTGCATGATGCACAGTCCTGGAAAGGGTACACCCACACCGCCTGGCAATTTTCACCATCAACTTTCCCTTTTGAGGTCCTTCAAATGGATTATATAGAATTAGAAAGGTGCAATAATTTGAAGTATATTTTGGGAGTTGTTTGTGCATTCACTAAATGGGTTGAGGCCTATCCCACTAAGGACAATATAGTCATTACAATTACAAAGGTACTCCTGAAGGAGTTCTTTCCTCGTTTCAGCTTGCCCCGTTTGATTTGGAGTGATAACGGAAGTCATTTCAATGCAAAAGTGATTCAATTGATTTGTGATGGTCTGTGTATTAAACAGAAGTTTCATGCTGCCAATCACTCACAGTCAGCATGTTTGGTTGAGAAGTACAATGGTACTCTCAAACTTAAACTGGCAAAAATACAGGAGACCACAGGGTTAAAATAACCAGATGCCTTACTGTAAGCTCTTTTGTCCACAAGAACAACAACACATTCTAGGACAGGATTGTCACCGTACGAGGTCATGTTTGGACGCCCGACAAATGTCTGGGGCGTCCCACGCCCTCGACGGTTCTCTGATAATGAGTATCCGTTGTTGATTGACTATCTTTGCCAGTTAACTGAAAGTTTGCATCCTATTCACCAACAGGTCCGGGAAACCCTGCTAGCTACACCCGAGGGGCCCGGACACAACATTCAGCCTGGGTACTACATCCTCATAAGGAACTTACATCGGAAGAAAAGTTTGGAGCCGTGTTGAAAGGGAACGGAACAGGTCCTTCTAGCCACACGCACCGTAGTCAAAATTGCTGTCCTCAAGAACTGGATCCATGTGACCCATTGTCGTAGGGTCCCTCTGCCTTTGCCCTATGATCAATGGGTGAAGGATGGAGTAGGAGACTCCAAGTGTGAGACAGTGCCTCCATTTGTCCCTTCAGCGACGCCAGGCTGAGGAAAATGATGAAGTGCTGAATGCTGCAGTTCCTCTGGTCATACGGGCTATTCAGGAGCCGCTTTTCGTTGATCCTTCTGTGTCTGGAATCACTAGGTATAATTTGCGCCCTCGACTGGAGAAAAGTGCACTAAAGGAGAAGTCAGATTAGCTAGGGATGAAATGTGTAAGTTAGGGTGTACTTTGCTAAAGTACCAACGGAGTTAGCTTAGAGTGATGAGAAATTTGTGCACTATTTGAACATTGGACAGGATAGATTAGAGGCATCCCTTGAGGGATATATTATCCTGGTCGACGTGGGAACAAGAGCTTAGGACAGAGCAAGCTCCACCGCCGGTGCTCAAGAGCGCCAATGTTTTGATGAACAATAGGAGCCTGTACCAGTGAGGCTCTGACGGGAACTGGGAACTTGTATATTTCTTTCGTTTACATTTAGCCCTATTTCATCATTCATTATGCATCCCTTTGGCAGACTGGTTGCTGAGGAAGAGCAGCCAGTGTTTCCCCCTGTTTTTACACATGTCTTTTGGTCTACAAAGAAAAAGTTCATATGTGTTGTCCTTGTGATTCTGATGCTGTTGACTTTGGTTGGGGTGTCATAGGTTTTGGAGCATAATAAGGATGTGACATCATGTACTAAAGTTAAAGTTATCCCTCAAGATTTTTTTCAGAAGGTACATGTCACGATTCCCTCCCTGTGCTCTCGTGCCCACCACCTGGGGGCCGAATTGTGGGGCTTTGCAGTGTTCTACTATGCTTCCAGACACTCCCCTGCATGCATATCTTGACTTCCAGGCATTTGGACACTATTTAGGAATTGACATCCATTCGCAGTCCATGCCGGGTTTTGTGGAAGCCAGTCTGCTCATGCTGGAAACTCCATTACCTATAATCCCCTGCTCACTGCTTCGTCTCCACCCCTGCAGGCCAAGGATGGGTGTAGGAATTCAGCTCACCTGTGGATGGCTGCTGCTAGCCTGCTCACACCTGATGCATGTGATTACTGTGAGCTCTTTTAAGCCCCAGCTCCCTTCAGTCCAGGGTTGGTCATTGTAGCTGTATACCGGTGAGGCCGATCCTTGTTTCCAGTGTTTACTGAGCTTTTGATAACCTTGTTTGCAGTGTTTCCTGAGCTTTTGATATTCCTTGATTCCTGAGCTATAGCTATTCCTTGTGCCTGAATTAGCACTGCCTGCAGTGCTACCTTGTTTCTTGAGTTCCTGAGCTATAGTTATTCTTTGTTCCTGTTCCTGGGCTACAGCTATTTCTTGTTCTTGATTTGAACTGCTTGCGGTGCTCTCTTGACTCCTTGTTTCCTGAGCTGTAGCTATTTCCTGTTTCCTTGAACCAGCACTACCTGCAGTGCTACCTTGACTCCTGAGCCTTAGCATTCCTTGTTCCTGAACTGCAGCAGTTTCCCTTGTTCCTGAACTAGCACTGCCTGCAGTGCTACCTGGACTCCTGAGCCTTAGCATTCCTTGTTCCTGAACTGCAGCAGTTTCCCTTGTTCCTGAACTAGCACTGCCTGCAGTGCTACCTTGACTCCTGAGCCTTAGCATTCCTTGTTCCTGACCTGCAGCAGTTTCCCTTTTCCAGAACTAGCACTGCCTGCAGTGCTACCTTGACTCCTGAGCCTTAGCATTCCTTGTTCCTGACCTGCAGCAGTTTCCCTTCTCCTGAACTAGTACTACCTGCAGTGCTACTTTGACTCCTGAGCTTTTGCTCAATTCTTGTTCCTGCCCTAGCACTGCCTTCTATGCAACTTTGTTTTCTTGATTCCGTAACCTGCACTATTCTAGTATACCCTTGTAGCCTCCCCTTCTATATATCCTTTGCCAGTCCCTGCCTTTCTTCCCATTTCCTTGGTTCCAGTTCTAGTTTGCTGTCTTTCTATCCTGCTGTCTTGCTTCTGTTACCTTGTATGTTTGTTACCTGCTTTCTGCCAAGTGTTCCCTGTGATTTCCTTCCTTTCCTGTTAAGCACTCCTCCTGGCTAGCTCCTTGTCTATTGTTCTTGTGCTTATTTCAACCCCTTTGCTGTTACTGCCTTGCGTGTTCCTGTTTGATCGCCAGGATCCGTGGGCACAGCTGATTACCTTGGTGGTGTTTCTTGTTCACTGTGAGTATTGTCTTTGAGTTACAGTTATAACATCACCATAGGTATAAGCTCCACAGACCCTGCCTTTGTATATATATCCTATATGTGGGTATTTTCAGTCAGTATCTGTAACAGCAATTGTGGGTGAGGAACTTACTGAGCTTCAGTCTTACCGTGTGGAGCTCCTGGGTGCTTTACCCCACATTCCCTTTATTGTTAATGTTGTATTATATATATGTCTTGCACGTCCGTCCTAGGTGTAGTTAGTCTGAATGCTAAATTGCCTTGTGAGTGCCCTTCCTTTCTGAGTCTTAGCCATCTTGTACAGGCTTCCCCTTTGGATCCCTTTTTCTCCTCTGACTCCTTGTGTGATCCTGGGCAGCGCTGTTCTACTCTTTCTGTGCATGGTACATTTTCTACCCAGTCCCCAGTCCTTGCTCAAGACCCCAATTGTGTTCCCAACATAGTCCCGGACAGTCCCTGACAGAATGACCAACCCACATTTCCAGGGTCACTTGTGAGGTTTCTTTGCAATCAGTTAGCTACCACTTTTTTTTCTCAAAGCTCCCCAAGTCAGTCCTTGTCAAGATGTTTAGCATCAGAACCAGAAATTCTGTGTATGATGGCAGACATCCATTGCCAAGGCAGCGCAGTTCCGTACAACCTATTAGAATGTCCTTAGACTCTAGAGATCGATTCATGGAACAAAACAGACTCTTACGTGCTGAATATTATTCCCTGTGGTTGGCTGATCCTTCTATGTTAGATTTTCATTCCATCTGTAACCCTGATCCTCACCTGATGTCAGCCTGTGACCTACATGATGAAAAACAAATTTCTGCAAACCTTGTTAGCAGCAGAAAGACAAAATGGTAATTTATAGAGTGGTACTATTAGGGGAAATTTTTCTGAATTTTGTAACTCAGAGACCCCCTGTCAAGACAATGTTTTCTTTGAAGACAATTTCCAGACACAGTATTTATCAGCATCTTACCAAACTGGTAGTTCAATGACCCCAGTTAAAGCATGTTTAACCACACAACAGACAAAGAAAGAGCAGATGCATTATATAACCTCTGTTTTCCATATAAATGATATACCTCAGTCTTGTGACCCAGTGAAGATCACAGTCCCTGATACTAAAGAGACAATGTTTAATGCTACATTCAAACTAAACAATCCAATTAACAAAAGAAAGAAAACACCTACTAGAACACAGACAGCTAATAGCCACTTTGAACAAAATCCAAGGTATAGCTCTGTTGTTTGTTGTAAAGTTGCTAAGTCTACCACTGTCCTTGTAGAGAAAGATCTGCAGTCTTCACAGGATATAATTACATCTAAGATTCTTGAATTACAACGAGAGAATAAAATGTTTCAGACTCTGTTAAAAAATTATAACCCACAGTTCAAGTGGGAATCTAAAACCCCTATAGAAAACAACTTTTCCACCTCTATGTTAGCCTCCTTAGAAATGGAGAATGAAGCCTTGCGCTCTCTTTTGCGTTCCCCTCAGAGCTGGTCCACTAATTGTGTGAACAACACAGTGGCTGATCCCTCAGATTCCATTCAGAAAAACCATAGTACCTTGTCTCACAGTACAGTTAATGAAAGTATTTGTTTGAATTCTGAAAATTTCTACCTCCTATGATGTGTTGTCTTCTAGTGCTAAACTGTGTATAGGCACTACATCTGAGATGTGTCCCTCGACTTCTAAGGAACCCCAGATGCCAGGAAAGACACTAAATACTTGTTTGCTTTCTCTTCCTGGTAGTGAGGTCAGTTCCACCCCGGGGGTATCACATACACTGGCCATTGACATACAGACAAAACCTGAACCAGTGCCCAACATAATCCCTGATGTGACAACACCCTCTGACTCAGTCTATGCTCTTGGTCTAACTTCTGCGACTGAAGCCAACCTTCTCACTGAGAAGGAACAAAATCCTGACCCCTTGTTTGCTCTCTCGCCTTCAAGCACGCTGATGGAGCAAGGACTCACAATGAGACTTGCTCGAAAGCAATCTTCTCACAGTATTAATTAATTTGTACTAAAACCTGTAATGTCTTTATTAATAATGTGCAAACACAACATTTTTATCTAGAAGATGCTTGCCTATGTATTTTCCACTAATAAGTAATCCTCGTCTAATCCAAAATGGCCGCTAAAGCGCGGAACTCTTCTGCGCATGTGTCGCACCATGTCACGTGGTATGACGTCTTTCTTTGCTTGGAGGGAATCTTTTGCTTCTGCGCAGTGTATGCTAAAATGGCTGCTTAATGTTCTCACATGCTAAAGCTTTCGCATTGCTGCAATTAATAATGTGGTATTCTAACGCTACTAATGCAGGATAGACATTTATAATTAAATGGGAATAGAGTAGAAGTAGGGGTATACAGTGAAAACATTTATTTTTTTATTTTAATATGTTTCTTCCTTGATTTTCTATTAGTTCGTAAAGTGGGCCTGGCTGATGACTTTGCCATTGGATTCAAGCAAGCCTGGCTGATGACGGCTGGAATGCCAGAAACCGGTCCTAGGATGCTTGTTTCTGGTCCAGGGAAGACATGGCTTGGCAGTTCGGGCTGGACTGTTCCCATGAGGCACAGGGTCAGACTGATTTGCATATGGCCATGTCTGAACTGGGGTGGTGGAGTGAGCTAAAGAATGATGATGGATTAAACCCAGATCAGTTGACTGGGGGTGAGTGTTTGATTGGCTCAAATGTTCCGTCCATCATCCCCTTTTGTATCGCTGGGTTGACTAAACAGCAGCTCAAGAAACCACATGATTTGCGCATGCGCCCTGAAAACTAACAAAGGAAAGCGATGAAGTCAACTTGGAAGATGTCCAAGGACATGACCCGCTGATCACCTTCACAGTTCATCTGAGATGTCCTACAAATTGATACATTTTGTATACACTTTGTATTTAAAATTGTCGTGAGACGGGTGGGAAATAAAGCAAATGTATTAATTGAGAGGGGCAGTATTTAAAAACAATGGGCTTAAGAACATTAAACTAAATTGACATGGTGTGAGGATCAACCCCCTGTCCCTGTCCAATCAGAAATAGTGGGCCCATAATTTTGAAACATTAATGGGAGGTACATGGGTATAGAAGGGTATAATAGATGTAGAATTTGTTAATTAGTTAGTTTTAGGAGGAGCTGCACACGCTCAGAGAACAGATGAACAGATGCAGTAGCAGAGAACCGATGCTATTGCAGAACAGAGCAGAATGACCGCTGTCCGAAGAGGTCTTGAGGTGGGGGCGGCGGATTCTATTAGAAGAAGACACGGAAGAATCGAGGAGGAACGAAGTGTCAGAGAGGGGAACGACGCAGGCGTCATTGGTAGAGAGGTCACCTATCCTGTCCTGAACCTGGTCCAGAGGTCTTAGTCTTCATTTTTCTTGGGATCCATCTTTCCAACTCCTTGGCCAAAGGGTTTGGTTTTCACACCTTTAGGTAACTATAAATGCGTAATCTTTAGTTTGTACTGCTGTCTCTATCTTCTCCTTTCTGAGGGACCGTCATTTGTGATCAATAGGTGGCAATAGTGTGCTTACTCCTTGATATGCAATTAAGTATTATGTGGTTTGTAATTTACTCTGCTAAAGAATTTAGATAAACATTTTTAAAACTTCCTGAGTCAGTGGTTATTTCAGGTGGTTAATGAAATTATGTATTGTATGATCTCATTTCAACCCCAATTATCAAAGGTTCATTGGTAAGTCATTACTCTTCAATCAGAAAAGGTAATTGGTAGCAGGGATTTGATAAAGAGTACAACTGATTCCCACCAGCAGTGATTATTAGTTAGCGTAAATGAATGGGCCCAGGTGAGTATTTTGTGTATGAATGCTTGTTGCTAGTAACCCGCTGGATCAGTTTTCTGGCTATCAGAGGATGATTATACTTTGTTAATTGGGTAATGAGAAATGTATTTTTATTAACTAACATCCGTTTTTAAAAGTTTTGTTTTATGTTGTCTGGAAATCCCCGGGGAAAATTTGAATAGCGGATGGTAAGTTGAAGCCATACTGCAGTGAGGTTATCTGTCAGGCAGAAATAGTACTGAAAAGTTAAGCAGGGCTTTCAGTACTTGTTAGGGACTCTGTGCGTGTGAGTAACAGCAAAGGAATACGCTGGTGAAAATTTGATGTTATATCACCTAGAAAGGGTAACATTGAAGGAGTAGCAGGTATTTCCGAAGCTTACGTGAAGAGTAAACGGAAGGGTTTTACTTGTAGTGTATGTCTAGTAACCCTGGGGGTAGTTTGCGAAGTAGCGCTACGCAAAGCTACGCGAAGTGCACTTCGCACTACGCGCGCTATGCGTAGCACTACGCGAACTGCGTAGTGCGCTGTTCGCGATGATTGCACAGTGCCGGATGCTTGTCCGCACTGTGCAATCATTGAAAACGGCATCTTGCACAGTGCGAGCTGTCTTTTACTGCTGCTCGAGTAGATTTTTACTCGAGCGGCAGCAATGAGAAACCTGACCTCCCAACGTTGAGAATCTCGCCGGGAGGTTTATTTTCCACGCTCGCGATCGGCAACTTGATGTTGCTGATAGCAAACGAGGAGAAAGTCTCGCCGGGATGTCATTTTGCTTGCTCGCGGTCGCCAACTTGACGTTGAGGACCGCGAGCAAGCAAAAAATGACCGCTGCACTACGCTACGCGTGTTTGCACTGTGCTACGTGCAATTCGCGTTGTGCGAAGTAGCGCAAACTTCGCAAACTACGCGAGCGTTGGTTAGTGCTTTGCCCAGGGTTAATGTCTAGTAAACGGAAGGGTTTTACTACGTGTGAGAAATCTATTTTTTTTCAATTTAGGGAAACTGACAAGATAGCAAATGTTTTTATGTTGTTATTAATATTTAATAAGAAGCGTTGAGAAAATAAAGTTTTGCGTATGATTTTTGTAAAGGGAGGGTCAGCTGGCGGAGTAGAGCTGACGTCACAAACGCCACGCTGGGATTGGTCGACACAGCGGGCGTGGAGCGAGCTTGTAAAGGAGGGGTCAGTAGTCAGGAGTAATACTGACGTCACAGGTGCCGTGCTGGGATTGGTCGACACAGCAAGGGACAGGGAAGCGCAGATTGTAAAGGAGGGGTCGTCAGAGAGAGTGAATAGACGTCACAGAGAAGCCACTAGAGGATTGGCCCCGAGACAAATGTTAGCTGGAATTTGATTGGTTGTCAACATAGAAGTCGAAATCTTAGTGGACAGTGTAGATTATATGTGGAAACGCGATCCGGCTTTAATAGGAACACGTCCAGACAGGAGATTCCTAGGTTTTGCAGAATATAATTCAATAAACAGATATTTACCCAAAATGTACGGAGAAAAGAGAAAATTGTCATTCTTACAAAAGATTAAGAATTATTTTAAGAAGGATAAGCCAATCAAAACTAGGGAAGGAATTATCATTCCACCAGCAAAAACGCCCGCCTCATTCATGATGATGGAGAGGGGTTATCATACTATGCGTGTGGTTAGGAAATTGGATAGAATTTACAAAAGATGATGGAATATTAGCTTTCCCAGAGAATGGTACTTTCAATGGGAGAATTCTTCAAAATTTAAGAAAGAGAATGAATGAATTAGAACCCAGACCAAGTTTAACGTAATACGAAGCCCTAGAAGAATGGGAAACAGAGGCATTTGAACGTGATAGACCCAGAAGCAATAGGGGTTATAGGGGATTTTTCCTAGACACCAAAATGAGACATGAGAAAGTCAGATGAAACAGTGGAGACGAGCGATGCTTACCGAGGGTTTGTATCCAGTATTCATGGCAGATGAGCCATTAGGGAGCAAATACAAAGAAAAGACTAAACACATGACAGGGTTTGGAGAATCCAAACATGAATTTATGGAAGAAATATTAAAGAACCCTCCACCATACCAGGAAGGGTTGGGTGGTTGTTCCTCAAGTGCATCAATTTTGAGAACACCATTGGTACCTCAAGTACTGCATAATCCACCAGTTAATAGGGTACTTCAGGATAAGGAAAGAGAGGCCTTAGACAGAAACAGAGCAGAATTAATACAGAAAATAACACAGTTGAATGTACATCCTGATTCATTCACTATACATGTAACAATTGGTCCCGTAGTTCCTTTATACGCAGAGAAAGTAAATTGCCCGAAGCTTTACCTATGCCTACACCTATGGATATTCCTAAACATAAAGCTGTAATAATTGATGACCTTATCAGCGATTGTGAATCTATGATTTCACTAATGGATTTGCCTATTCGAGAATCCACAAATAGCACCTCCAGAAGAGTCACACCTAGTTGCTCAAAGGATGTGAACATAATAACTTCTTCACAAACTAAAAGTGCAACAGTAGTAACTCCAGAAGACTTAGAAAGATGGGCACAAGGAATAGACAGACAAAGTTCACCCCCAAAGATTTTGGTCATTTATAAATTAAAAGTCGAGTTAGAAGAAATGATAGTAGGCAATGTAGGAGTAGATCGTTTAAATACCTACAGTGAAGAAGAACTATTGTTCGTATGTAGGAGCATAACCAGAAATGTAAAAATATTCCATGAAAAGTTAACGGATTTGGCTTCAGAGATGGGAATTGAAATAAGAAAGTCAAAGGTACTACAGAAGCCATATAGAGCAGAATTTACTGACAAAGACTTAGAAAATATGAATACATCTGGTAGAAAATTACAAGTTAAAGAATTAATGTCAGTATTACAGAAATGGGGAGAATTGGATAAATGGAAAAATAGATGGACAAAGAAAAAGGAAGAAGCACGTTCCAATAGAATGACATCTGACTTTTTATTGAAGGAAACAGGAAAAGTAGAACAGATGTACCCGATGTGGGAGGTTCCAGGAGGAGGTTATGTTCATGTCCCATGGAGCAGGCAAGACATTTTGTCATTTAAAATGATTTTCCAAAATTGAGAGAAAAACCAATTGAATGGTACAAGCAGGTTGAGAGGTTTGTGAAAGTTTCAAAGGTTTTGTTAAAGGACCTAGATGGTTTGTTTGACATAGTGGTACCTGCCGATTATGGACAGACTGTAAAATTACAATCGACTGGCCTAGTGAAGAGTATCCTAGAGATCCAAAGACAGGTGCCCCATCAAATGATGTGATGAAAAAGTATCACCAGGTAATAACTTATTTGAAAGGGAAAATACCACCAAAAGAAACAGATTGGGTGAAAATAGACAGGACTACCTAAGAAGCAAATGAATCGGTACATGCCTACTATGAACGTCTATTACAGGTGTTCAAACAGTACAGCGGTTTTGAAGATATTGGGGACAAAAATATGAGTCAGTTTGTCTATCGATTTGTTTATGGTCTAAAGCCAGAGATTTGTCAAATGATTAAGCAACACATGTTATGCTGGCAGGGAAAGCCTATTGATGAGATTTTGAAATATGCTAAATATTGTGGAGATGACATAGAAGACAGGTACAAGAAACTACAAGAAAAAGTGTAGTGGGCTCAAGTGAAAATGGCTGAGCGACAGTGAATTAATTTGAATAATCCAACAGAAAGTCAGGGAAAAGAATCTGGAACGAATGGTGACACAGGGAATGGTGGAAAGGTAAGAGGACGAATGAGTAGAGAAGAGGCTAAAAAGAAATTTCCTTGTCATGGTTGCGGAAAGTTGGGACATTGGAAGAACGAATGTAAAAAGATTCAAAATAATAATGGCCCAAATCATAATTTAAATCCACAGACGCAGAATGACTCACAGCAGGGTGTAAATCCTCAGAGTCAGTTGCCACCTGCCCCTATACAGGATAATGTAAGCAGAGCAAAGCACGGTACAGACATCGGATATCAAGGAGGAAGTGGTAAGAATGAATATGTAAATTCACAGTTTCTTTTACAGGATGATTTTAATCCATATGATTATCAATGACGGTGCCTAAGAGAGGGGGAGAAGGAGTGCGTACTTGGCGCATCCTTGCCGGTAGATCAGTCAGGTCCATATGTTGAAGAGAAAGTAAAAGGTAATGATATCACTTTTCTTTTGGACACTGGTGCTACCCGTTCTACTGTAAGAACAGCAGACATCCCAGACCTCCCTCTCTCTGGAGAAGCTATCCAAGTTGTAGGTGTAGCCAATCAAAAGATTAGAACTCCCTTACTGAGCCCATGGAAGTAAGAATAGGAAACTTCCGAGAAATGCACCAATTTGTGGTGTGTGATTCCAGTCCAGTAAATTTACTGGGCAGAGACTTACTGTGCAAAATGAATTGCACTATTTTTCGCACACCGGATGGTGTTGCAATACAGACCCCGGATGAAGATCAGGTTTACAAATTCATGATAGCCAAGCAAGGTACGGAAGTAGATGAGATGTTCTCCTTGATAACCAAAGATGAATTACCAGAAGAGTTAAGAACTACAGTGAGCTCTAAGGTATGGGATTTTACTGGGAAAGAAGTAGGTCTCATGGCAAAAATAGACCCAGTGAAGATCACTGTAAAAGAAGGCGCAATTTTCCCAAATACCAGACAGTACAAAATGAGTGCAGAAGTAAAAGCAGGAGTTACTGAGGAAATTGGCAGAATGGTGAAACAAGGCATATTAAAAGAAGTTATGAGTAGCCCTTGTAATTCGCCAATTATGGGTCTGAAAAAGCCTAGTGGAAAATATAGGATTGTTCAGGATTTGCGGAAAATTAATAAAATGGTGGTAGCTTGTTGTCCTATAGTACCAAATCCTACAGTGATCCTATACCAGATACCATGAAATGCAGAATGGTTTACTGTAATTGATCTGTGGCAAGCATTTTTCTCGATTCCATTGCATCCAGATAGTTAATATCTGTTTTCGTTTAAATTTGAAAACCATGTTTATGTGTGGAATCGTGTTCCTCAGGGGTACACAGAAAGTCAATCCATTTTTAATCAAATACTGAAAAGGCGCTTAGAAAAATTAGTATTGCCCAGGAACTCAGTCTTGGTGCAATATATAGACGACTTGTTAGTAGCATCAAGAATACATGATGATTGTGTCGCAGATTCAATTGCATTACTCAATCATTTGGCTGGGGAAGGACACAGAGTGTCACCTGAGAAGTTACAATTTTGAACAACAGCAGTTAAATATTTGGGGCACCAGATTGAAAGAGGAAAGAGAAGAATAACGTCTGAGAGAATAAAAATAATTAAGCAAATGAAAATGTCAGTAACACAAAGAGAGGTGAGAATGTTTCTTGGGATAGTAGGATACTGTCGACAATGGATTATAGGGTTTTCACTACTAGTGAAGCCTTTAATTCAGATAACCAAAAAGAAAGCAAAAGATCCAGTTGAATGGGATGATGCAAGTGCCAGTGCATTTGTAAAATTAAGAAATGCTTTGTGTTAGGCACCTGCCTTGGGCATGCCTGACTATACAAAAGAATTTACATTATTTTGCTATGAAAGAGAAAGTTGTGAACTTTCAGTGCTAACCCAAAGACATGGACTAGAGAGGTGTCCTATAGCATATTTTTCTGCTACATTGGACCCAGTGGCTGCAGCATTGCCAGGCTGCTTAAAAGCAGTAGCTGCTATCTGTATGAGCATTGAACAAAGTGAGTCAATAGTAATGGGACATCCCGTTAAAGTGTTCGTCCCACATGCAGTTGTGATCCTGTTGACAAGAACTAGAACTCAGCATCTCACACCTAGTCGGATGACGAGATATGAGCGAATAATTCTAGGAGCTGAAAATGTGACCATAGCTAGGTGCACAGTTGTAAATCCGCTACATTATTGCCAGATCCATATTGTGAAGAAGTTAAGGACAACACAGAACATGACTGTTTGCAGGTCACAGAGTTGTGTACCAAACCGCGTCCTGACATACAGGAAATGCCCCTGAAGAACCCAGATAGGGAGCTGTTTGTGGACGGTTCATGCCTAAGGCATGAGGTTGGCAAATTGAGTGCAGCCTATGCTGTATGTGAACTTTCTGGAATAGTCGAAGCATCCTATTTACCAGGAGTCAAATCTGCAAAAGTAGCTGAATTAATTGCTTTAATCAAAGCCTCCAAATTGGGAAAAATCTAAAAGTAACCATATTTACGGACAGTCAATATGGGTACAGGGTTGTGCATGATTTTGGCCAACTGTGGATGCAGAGGGATTTCATGACTTCTTCAGGATCCCCAATCAAAAATGGGCAGTTTGTAATGGAATTATTGGAGACAATACAATCACCAAAAGAATTGGCAGTGGTGAAATCTGCCACACACCAGTCAGGAGATGACTGGGTGGTAGCTGGTAACAGATACACAGACCTAATTGCTCATCACTGTGCCAGAAACAGATTGGCAGTAAACAGAAAAGTCGAAAGGATGGGAATCAGCTGCCAACTTATGCTATGTTCAACACCTGAAACATGGAATGATGTGAGACGATTGCAGGATGATGCTGAGGAGAGTGAAAGGGATGTTTGGATTAAAATAGGGTGTAGACGAAGAACAGATGATGACGTGTGGGTTTATTCAGATGGCAGACCAGTCATGCCTGATTGCCTGATTTCACAAATGGCCAGAATGTATCACGGAGACACACATATAGGAGAGAGATGCCATGATTAGACTTTTCAGACAAAGTTGGTACAATCCAAAATTTAGGGCTGCAGCAGAGAGTCTTTGCCAGAGGTGCTTAACTTGCCAAATAAATAATCCAGGAAGGAGAACAGTAATTGGTTTGGGAAAAATTGGAAAGGCAGAGGGTCCATTTGTGAGATTGCAGTTAGATTTCATTCAGTTACCACCATGTAAAGGACTGAAATATGTTCTTGTCATAGTGTGTCTGTTTTCAAGGTGGGTGGAGGCTTACCCTACCAGGAGGAATGACAGCATAACTGTTGCTACGAGAACTCATTCCACGGTTCAGTTTCCCAGTAACTTTGGAATCAGATAGAGGGAGTCACTTCAATAACGATGTAATTCAAATAATCTGTGAAGCATTTAAAATTGAACAAAAATTGCACTGGGCGTACCGCCCAGAGGCTTCTGGAGTGGTTGAACAAATGAATGGCACAATAAAATCAAGATTGTCAAAGATGTGTGCATCCACATTGTTAGATTGGCCAGATGCGTTGCCTCTTGTCTTAATGGGACTCAGAAGCATTCCTGATAGAAATACAGGATTGAGTCCGCATGAAATCATCATGGGAAGAGCGATGGGACAAGCCCATGTACCTGGAAATAAACTGCTGAACATAACTGATGATATGGTTCTAGATTATTGCAAAGCATTGGCTGAGCTCGCGCGTTCTGTCTCTCACCAGGTTGGAGAAAACGCAATTTCCAGGCAGCCTGAACAAGAGCATGATCTGAACCCCGGAGACTGGGTGGTAGTGCAGCATCACACTAGAGAAACGTGTTTATCACCCAGGTGGGGCGAACCTTGTCAGGTTATATTGGTTACAAACACAGCAGTGAAATGTACAGGCTTGCCTAATTGGATTCATGTAAGCCACACCAAAAGGGTGCCAGCTCCTGAAGAAAAAGATCCTCAGTCAGCATCAATACCTGAGGAAGCTGAAGTTTGGACAGCTGAAGAATCCCAAGTGATAGATTCTGGAGAAGCTGAAGAAGAACAACCGAGCACAAGTAAGGACTGGATACCAGTGGTTGATATACCTGAAGTCTTCATCAAAACAAGAAGTAGAGCTAGATTAGAGGAAATTAGTGAGGACCAGATAGGAGAGGAAGAACCAGCTCAGGATAGGGAGATTGAAACAATAAGAGAACCTGAGCAGGCCCAGATAGGGAAAGGAAATTGGGCTCAAATTGACAACGAAACAACAAAATTTGAGCAGGGACAGACAGGTTCAGAAGAACGCGGTCAGGCTGCAGAAGTACAGAGTGCAATAAGCCCTGATCAGAACCAGTTAGAACAAGAAAAACACATTCAGGGAGAAGAAAACCAAGAAAACATCAAACAAGAAAGTATCAAGCATGAAAACGTCAATCCTGAACAGGGCCAGTTAGCAGAAACTCACATTCAGGCAACTGAAGAAACAACAACAGAACCTGAACAAGAGCAGATAGAAGGGGAAACTGAAATCGAGGACAAACAATTTGTGCCACATCTTGAGAATAAAGGAGTTTTTAGAAAAGACTCGGAAAGTGAAGATACAGTGCAAACAAAGAAAGTCAGAAAGGGTGATCATTGGCCTAGTGTCATTAAAAGAGTGAAATACCATATAGTAAAACCAAGTGAAGACCCAGAACAAGTAAATGAAGTAACAAGCTTATCTGGACAAACAAGTGGGACTGAAAAACGAAAAAGCAAAAGATTGAAACTCGTGAACAATAAGTTTAAAGCTCCTGATTGGACTTATATAATCCTCGAAGACTGTGAGAGTTCAGAGTCAAGTGAAAGTGGTGACGAAGGAACAAGTGCAGAACTGACTTATGAAAAAGAAGTGAAACCACCTTGATAAACATTAAAGTCTTGAAAGAAAAGAAAAGAAGAAAAATCTTCTTTGACAAAAATGGCTGACGACAGAGTTTCTGGGAGACCGAAACGTAAAACATGGCGTGCTATATGCATATGTAGTCTGGTAGTGGTGTTTATAGTGTGGTTAGTTGTGATTGTAGCAATTCCTTACCTTATGATAATGGACAAAAAGAATAATAACGATACCAAGGGAAGGGTAGATAACCTGAAAGGTGATGGAGTAGAAATAGAAGCAGAGAATGAACCAGATTTTCATCACGTTGTAACAGATAACGATACTAGTTTAAATGTTTTTACTAAATTATTGTTTCAGTACGTAGATACAATGGAAGTTAGTGACTGTTATGTCTATATAAAGTTACCTCAATCAGTAGCAGAAGGTTTAAAATATCATCATTTGCCTTTAACTTATGGTATATCATGTAGTGTACTAACTAGTTTATTTTATAGAACAGGGAAACTTCAGTATTATTATTCAAATGTAGATGTGATATTTTCAGAGGTTCCTATTCAAAATAATCTGAACCCAGTGCTTAGTAGTCAAGATGCACAATTTATGGGAGAATTTTTCTTAATGATGAAGTCGATAGACATAACTCATGCACATAGAAGCAATCTAACATGTTCATTACTAGAAGAAGAAAAGATATTTTTAAACTTAGTTGAAAATAGAAGACAGAATTTCCAAAAGAAGGCGTCTGAGCATAAAGCTCATCTTCCACCTTGGGCTGAGAAAAAGGGTATTTATACACCTGGCAAGGCTCCTCAACCTGCTATGGCTCTAGATTTTGTAAAGACAGGGAAAATTTGTCTTCATAGATTAAAGACTGAATATAACAATGTTTTTATTGGTACCAGTGAATGTGAACATCATTTCTTAATTCTTGGAGGTTGGGGACTAAAAGGAGGAACTGATTCAGTTTTTCCTGGAATATATTTTGTGTGTGGAAATAAGGCTTATTTTAGGCTTCCTGCACGGTGGTATGGAAGTTGTTATTTTGGAATAGTTTTTCCAAAAGTATACCACGTTAAAAGAAACACTGGGAGCAATGAAAATAATAGTGAATTAACACGTAGTAAAAGAGCTAGTTTTTCAGAAATTGTAGGTGATATATTTGGTGCATTGATATCTTCAGTGGGAATAATTCTGAACTCAAGGAAAATATGTAAATTGTCTACAGTGGTTGATCGTTTATCAACGGATACTGCTGGAGGATTTCTAATGATTAATGCGGAGATGGTTGCGATTAGATCTATGGTTATGCAAAATCGACTTGCTCTTGATATAATATTAGCAAAAGCGGGCGAAGTCTGTAAATTGTTGAAAACGAAATATTGTTGCACATATATTCCGGAGAAAAGTGCAGAAATCAGAACATATATAAAGAATATTACTAAACTTGAGAAGGAACTGAAACCACTGGAAGTTGATAGTGTATGGGAAAGATTGACAAATAGCATTGCGTCCTGGTTTACTAATGTAGGGAAAGGACTTATAGGTCAAATAATAGTACCCTTAGTAGGGATAGCAATAATAGTACTGTCAATAATGATATGGTGCAAATGTTTTAGAAAGAAGGAAACATATAGGGTGACAGGAAAAGGCAAGAAAAGGAAATTTGATGAAATTGAATTAGAAGATCTGAGAAGTGAAATTTACAAGAAACTGAAAGGAGAGGATAAGAATAGACAATGTAAATATGAAAATGTGACGGAAATATGTTAAGTTGGTATCTGGTTATAGGTAGTTTTGATGGCTCAGAAACGCCATCAGAGAGGGGATTGATGGAGCAAGGACTCACAATGAGACTTGCTCGAAAGCAATCTTCTCACAGTATTAATTAATTTGTACTAAAACCTGTAATGTCTTTATTAATAATGTGCAAACACAACAATTTTATCTAGAAGATGCTTGCCTATGTGTTTTCCACTAATAAGTAATCCTCGTCTAATCCAAAACGGCTGCTAAAGTGCGGGAACTCTACTGCGCATGTGTCAACCATGTCACGTGGTATGACGTCTTTCTTTGCTTGGAGGGAATCTTTCGCTTCTGCGCAGTGTATGCTAAAATGGCCGCTTAATGTTCTCACATGCTAAAGCTTTCGCATTGCTGCAATTAATAATGTGGTATTCTAATGCTACTAATGCGGGATAGACATTTATAATTAAATGGGAGTAGAGTAGAAGTAGGGGGTATACAGTGAAAACATTTATTTTTTGATTTTGATATGTTTCTTCTTTGATTTTCTATTAGTTCGTAAAGTGGGCCTGGGTTGACTAAACGGCAGCTCAAGAAACCACGTGATTTGCGCATGCACCCTGAAAACTAACAAAGGAAAGCAATGAAGTCAACTTGGAAGATGTCCAAGGACATGACCCGCTGATCACCTTCACAGTTCATCCGAGATGTCCTACGAATTGATACATTTTGTATACACTTTGTATTAAAAATTGTCGTGAGACGGGTGGAAAATAAAGCAAGTGTATTAATTGAGAGGGGCGGTATTTAAAAATAATGGGCTTAAGAAAATTGAACTAAATTGACATGGTGTGAGGATCAACCCCCTGTCCCTGTCCAATCAGAAATAGTGGGCCCATAATTTTGAAACATTAATGGGAGGTACATGGGTATAGAAGGGTATAATAGATGTAGAATTAGTTAATTAGTTAGTTTTAGGAGGAGCAGCACACGCTCAGAGAACAGATGAACAGATGCAGTAGCAGAGAACCGATGCTATTGCAGAACAGAGCAGACTGACCGCTGTCCGAAGAGGTCTTGAGGTGGGGGCAGCGGATTCTAATAGAAGAAGACACGGAAGAATCGAGGAGGAACGAAGTGTCAGAGAGGGGAACCATTCAGGCGTCATTGGTAGAGAGGTCACCTATCCTGTCCTGAACCTGGTCCAGAGGTCTTGGTCTTCATCTTTCTTGGGACCCATCTTTCCAACTCCTTGGCCAAGGGGTTTGGTTTTCATACCTTTAGGTAACTATAAATGCGTAATCTTTAGTTTGTACTGCTGTCTCTATCTTCTCCTTTCTGAGGGACCGTCATTTGTGATCAATAGGTGACAATAGTGTGCTTCCTCCTTGATATGCGATTAAGTATTATGTGGTTTGTAATTTACTCTGCTAAAGAATTTAGATAAACATTTTTAAAACTTCCTGAGTCAGTGGTTATTTCAGGTGGTTAATGAAATTATGTATTGTATGATCTCATTTCAACCCCAATTATCAAAGGTCCATTGGTAAGTCATTACTCTTCAATCAGAAAAGGTAATTGGTAGCAGGGATTTGATAAAGAGTACAACTGATTCCCACCAGCGGTGATTATTAGTTAGCGTGAATGAATGGTCCCAGGTGAGTATTTTGTGTATGAATGCTTGTTGCTAGTAACCCGCTGGATCAACGCCACATATTGAAAAGTCAGGAAATATTACTCTATGCTCTGATGCATCTGTACCACCTTGTAATGCAGAAGGAATTGAACAAATCTCCCATGACCAAGAAGTCTTTGACCTATTTCCTCTGACTAAGAGATGTGAAGTGCCAAAAAGTAAAGGAAGTCTGATCAACAGAGACTCTAAGATAAGCAGTATTCTTAGCCATCCCGAGGAAAGCCCTTCAGTGTGTTTTAATGAGCCAAGGAACTGTGAAGATTTCAATATTGACAATAGGGAATCTACTGTTCACGGGCTATCGCCATTCCCAGAATTTAAAGTCCATCATCCTTGTGCGCCTCTGTCATCAGCTTGTCTTTTTGCAAAGTCTCCAGAATCCTCAGCCGGCCTGCTGCTCTCAGAGTCTCCAGAGTCCTCAGCCAGCCTCCTGCCTTCTGAACTTCAGCCTGCAGCCTGCCTGCCATCTGAGCCCGAGCCTGCAGCCTGCCTGCCATCTGAGCCCGAGCCAGCAGCATGCTTGTCATTAGTACTGGAGCCTCCAGACTGCCTACATTCAGAGCACAAGCCCTCAGCTCACCTGCCTACTAAGTCAGAGTCTCCAGCCTGTCTGACTAAAGAGCCGGAACTTCCAGCCTATCTGACTTCAGAGCCAGAACTTCCAGCCTATCTGACTTCAGAGCCAGAACTTCCAGCCTATCTGAATTCAGAGCCATAACTTCCAGCCTATCTGACTTCAGAGCCAGAACTTCCAGCCTGTCTGACTTCCAAACCAGAACTTCCAGCCTGTCTGACTTCTGGGCCAGAACTTCCAGCCTGTCTGACTTCTGAGCCAGAACTTCCAGCCTGTCTGACTTCCGAGCCAGAACTTCCAGCCTGTCTGACTTCTGAGCCAGAACTTCCAGCCTGTTTGACTTCCGAGCCAGAGCTTCCAGCCTGTCTGACTTCCGAACCAGAGCTTCCAGCCTGTCTGACTTCCGAACCAGAGCTTCCAGCCTGTCTGACTTCCGAACCAGAGCTTCCAGCCTGTCTGACTTCAGCACCAGAGCTTCCAGGCTCCCTGCCTTCAGCACCAGAGCTTCCAGGCTCATTGCCTTCAGCACCAGAGCTTCCAGGCTCCCTGCCTTCAGCACCAGAACTTCCAGGCTCCCTGCCTTCAGCGCCAGAGCTTCCAGGCTCCCTGCCTTCAGCACCAGAGCTTCCAGGCTCCCTGCCTTCAGCGCCAGAGCTTCCAGGCTCCCTGTCTTCAGCACCAGAGCTTCCAGGCTACCTGCCGTCTGGCTTTGAGCCTCTATCTTGCCTACTTTTTGACCCTGTGCTTCCAGTTTGCCAGGCTTCAGAGGTCTCAGTACGTATACATTCAGAGACTGAATCTCCAGCATCAGAGACAAAACTCTCAACATGTAAGCCTCAAGGGCCTGGGTCTCCTGCATACCTGCTTCCGGAGTCCCCTGCATGTGAGTCTTCTGTATGTTTTAATCCAGGGCCAGAGCCTCAGGTCTGCTTTTCGTTGTCTCCTTTGTCTTCAGCCAGTTTGCCGTTAAACTCTGTGCCTCCTGCCAATCCGTTATATGCTTTTGACCCTACAGTAAATCTTCCTTTGTTTTCAGAGTGCTACTCTAGCCTGCCATCATCAAGACTTCAAACACCTGTAAGTCAGGCTTCTAAGCCCCCGTTACTGGAGTTGGACTCTTCAGGTCCTGCCTCCAAATCTGCTGTTAATTTCCAGCATATTATTCTACCCTCCAGAACATCAATTTTTTCCTGCAGTCCTCTGGTATCTTGCACTACATCTCTGATGGAAATGGACTTCTTTCATAGCAGCAAAGGCTTTTGAATTCAGTCCCAGATTCCGGGAGCCGGTCGTTGGAGGGGGTGTACTGTCATGATTCACTCCCTGTGCTCTCGTGCCCACCACCAGGGGGCCAAATTGTGGGGCTTTCCAGTGTTCTAATATGCTTCCAGACACTCCCCTGCTTGCATATCTTGACTTCCAGGCATTTGGACACAATTTAGGAATTGGCATCCATTCCCAGTCCATGCCGGGTTTTGTGAAAGCCAGTCTGCTCATGCTGGAAACTCCATTACCTATAATCCCCTGCTCACTGCTTCATCTCCACCCCTGCAGGCCAAGGATGGGTGGAGTTCAGCTCACCTGTGGCTGGCTGCTGCTAGCCTGCTCACACCTGATGCATGTGATTACTGTGAGCTCTTTTAAGCCCCAGCTCCCTTCAGTCCAGGGTTGGTCATTGTAGCTGTATACCGGTGAGGCCGATCCTTGTTTCCAGTGTTTCCTGAGCTTTTGATATTCCTTGATTCCTGAGCTATAGTTAATCCTTGTTCCTTGATTCCTGAGCTATAGCTATTCCTTGTGCCTGAATTAGCACTGCCTGCAGTGCTACCTTGTTTCCTGAGTTCCTGAGCTATAGCTATTCCTTGTGCCTGAATTAGCACTGCCTGCAGTGCTACCTTGTTTCCTGAGTTCCTGAGCTACAGTTATTCTGTGTTCCTGTTCCTGGGCTTCAGCTATTTCTTGTTCTTGATTTGCACTGCTTGCAGTGCTCTCTTGACTCCTTGTTTCCTGAGCTGTAGCTATTTCCTGTTTCCTTGAACCAGTACTACCTGCAGTGCTACCTTGACTCCTGAGCCTTAGCATTCCTTGTTCCTGAACTGCAGCAGTTTCCTTTGTTCCTGGACTAGCACTGCCTGCAGTGCTACCTGGACTCCTGAGCCTTAGCATTCCTTGTTCCTGAACTGCAGAGGTTTCCCTTGTTCCTGAACTAGCACTGCCTGCAGTGCTACCTTGACTCCTGAGCCTTAGCATTCCTTGTTCCTGACCTGCAGCAGTTTCCCTTTTCCTGAACTAGCACTGCCTGCAGTGCGACCTTGACTCCTGAGCCTTAGCATTCCTTGTTCCTGACCTGCAGCAGTTTCCCTTCTCCTGAACTAGCACTACCTGCAGTGCTACTTTGACTCCTGAGCTTTTGCTCAATTCTTGTTCCTGCCCCAGCACTGCCTTCTATGCTACTTTGTTTTCTTGATTCCGTAACCTGCACTATTCTAGAATCCCCTTGTAGCCTCCCCTTCTGTATATCCTTTGCCAGTCCCTGCCTTTCTTCCCATTTCCTTGGTTCCAGTTCTAGTTTGCTGTCTTTCTATTCTGCTGTCTTGCTTCTGTTACCTTGTATGTTTGTTACCTGCTTTCTGCCAAGTGTTCCCTGTGATTTCCTTCCTTTCCTGTTAAGCACTCCTCCTGGCTACCTCCTTGTCTATTGTGCTTGTGCTTAGTACTACCCCTTTGCTGTTACTGCCTGTTTGATCGCCAGGATCCGTGGGCACAGCTGACTACCTAGGTGGTGTTTCTTGTTCACTGTGAGTATTGTCTTTGAGTTACAGTTATAACATCACCATAGCTATAAGCTCCACAGACCCTGCCTTTGCATACATATCCTATATGTGGGTATTTTCAGTCAGTATCTGTAACAGCAATTGTGGGTGAGGAACTTACTGAGCTTCAGTCTTACCGTGTGGAGCTCCTGAGTGCTTTACCCCACATTCCCTTTATTGTTAATGTTGTATTATATATATGTCTTGCACGTCCGTTCTGGGTGTAGTTAGTCTGAATGCTAAATTGCCTTGTGAGTGCCCTTCCTTTCTGAGTCTTAGCCATCTTGTACAGGCTTCCCCTTTGGATCCCCTTTTCTCCTCTGACTCCTTGTGTGGTCCTGGGCAGCGCTGTACTACTCTTTCTGTGCATGGCACATTTTCTACCCAGTCCCCAGTCCTTGCTCAAGTCCCTGACTGTGTTCCCGACATAGTCCCGGACAGTCCCTGACAGTACAGCTTGCTATCCAACTGAATCTGTCACAAGTTTATGGACTGCTTATCCATTGTCATTTGTCAATTATATATACCCGCCCATCCCAGTTCATAGAGGTGAGGCATGGGGTATCCTGGCCCTTGTCTATATTACAGGAAGCCACGAGAAAGGGGGTGTCCAGGGTGTGACAATATTACGTATTGTGATAATCTGTATGAGAGAACAAAATGTTACTTTAGTGGGCTGGCATTACCAAGATTTAACAGTCACTCGGAAAGCTGGTTATTATCCTGCCTGTTGCCCGATAATAAATAATACTGATGCCTTTCTGTACATCAATTGTTCTGGGATAGTGTTTAGCAGAAGATAAGGATCTGAGTACCTTTGGAATAAACACTAGATATGCTCCAGTAGATTATGAAGGACCACTTTATGCACATCCAGGATTTTGTTTCCTGTCTAATGGTACTTACTCAAATGATTATAATGGCACAGATCATGTTGCTCTAGGAATGGTGTTTCCCCAAAGCGTGCCTTGTAAGTACAGTAAGCCAAGTGTAAGATGGGTAAAGAGAACTTTGACTGTAGAGTTCTGTGATGGTGTGACAGATTTGGAAGTCAACAATTACAGTAATGGGATCACTTTTAGATACATCTCTCCTCCATAATTACATTAGGTGGCACTGCTATGGCTAGGGGTGAGAAAGCTAGAGGGTATTTCGGATGTAAGCTACAGATACTGTCCAATTCCACTGTAGCAGCTTTGCGTGACATCACCACTCAATTGGAAAGTATGTGGATTTATTCCGAGCAGACTAGATATGCAGTTGACTTCATCTTGGCAAAGACTGGTGGTGTGTGCGCTGTAGTCGGGGACCAATGTGTAGTCGGGATTAAGAATATGGAACAAAATATTACTAAACATATTAGATATCTTGGGGAAAGTCAAAGGAATGGAAAATGGAAACTGGAGTTGGTCATTGTTTGGCAACTGGGGATGGATTTTTGAGAAAATATTTTATTTAGTTGTTTTGCTGATACTTTGTTGTATCTCATTCAATGTCTCCCATTCTGTTGTTCCTATTGCACCACTCTTTTCCTTCCAAAGAAGACACCAATCCATGATACTAATGCTGCAATTGTGGTCCAAAAAGACATAGATGCCCTTATGCAAATTAATGAGGGCATTTTTGAGTCTTCTTCCTTCCTTACTGTTTCCGTCTCTGATCCTAAGGATATAGACTGTTCATAGTCAACTTTATTTATGATTCTTGTTCTATTGTTTTGCATCTTTTATAAAATGTTTAGCTCATGCTAAAAGGAGGGTCTGTTAGAATAAAAAGAAATCCTACTTCTGCATTGTTATACGTATGTTAGCATTTGCGGCACCATTTTATATTTAGACGCCATTTTAAGTTACAATCAAAACTTATACTTGAAAAAGGCCTCAGTTAGGTTCTGTTTCTCCAAAGTTAAGGTTTTGCTTTGCTAATGAATACACTGTTCTTATTAATGCACACCTTTTCCCCTAGATAGAAACCCTCTCCCACTTGTCTAGTGGCGGGCACGGGCAGAATGACCTTGACTGTTAGATAGTGTGTGTCCAGCTGCAGAATCAAAACGTATATATTTTTTTGTATTCCACAGTTTTGCTGTATCTGCTTGGAAAATTCCATTGCGGGTGTACCTTCATTCATTCTGAAATGTACATAATGTATCTTTATGCTTGCTGATGTCAGTCCCTCTGCAGCTCTCCTTAGACACTGGGCAGACCGGGCTCTGCTCTGAGCGTACTCTGAAGAAACAGATATTGGTTTGTATTCTCTACTGTCTGACCGACTCTTCATTTGGTGTGGAAGGATGAGAGGTGGTCTTGCATGACCCAGGTGACCCGAATCGGGTCACTTCCTTCATTAGCACAAATTGCACTTTTTTGCTCTGTTTAGGGTGAGAGCACAACCCAAGATCAAGGTCTGAGGGCAGATCGAAACGTGTTGGGTCATTAATTTATACTCATATGCTGAAATAGACATAAAATAGTGATGAAACTTGCCTGAGAGTGCGCTCCCTTCATATATATATATATATATATTAACTGAAAAAACCATAGGTTTCAGGAACGTTATAGTTAGTTGGACATTTCACTTGTACAAAACCATAGAAATTCCGGCGTTATAGTTAGTTCAGCTAACTATAACTCGCGCCCCCGCAATGCACTGCTGATGACGTTGCATAATACATCATTCATGACTTGGTCAGTGACATCACTGATGACATCACTGATGACATCACTGATGACATCATCCAGTGACTGTGTGTTTCTGTAAAGTTTAATTTTGTTTTATATATATGCCAAGCTGTATTGAGGAATGAGTGGGTGTATAAGTGTCTGTATGGAGGATTTAGTAGGTACGTGACTGACTGTATAAGTGAGTGATTAAATGTGTCTTACTGAATGCATGGGTTAGTGACTAAACTGTGTGAAAGTCTGTATCAGTTTGTCTGTTGTTGTGTAAGCTGCTGCATGGGTTGGTGAGTAGCTGCATGAGTGTCTATATGGGTTATTGATTGCTTGCCTGAGTATTTGTATGGCTGCCTGAGTGTGTGTGTGTGTGTGTGTGTGAGTGGGAGGTGTGTGACTCTGTGCATAGATGTGTGAGTGGTTGATTCACTGGGTGTATGGGTTCAAGAGTGCATGTGGAAAGAGCTGTATGGGTGGGTGAGTGTGTGTATGGGTGTGTTGGTGAGTGAATGGATGTCTCAGTGGTACATGTGCAAGTAACTACATATGTAAAAGGCAGTATATGTGAGTGATGGTGTATATAAATAACTATATGTGAGAGTCAGTAATTGTGAGAGTGGCTGCATGGATGAGTGTGTATTTGTATCAGTGATTCTATAAGAGAGTAATTATGTGTTAGTATCTGTATGAATAAGTGAGGTTGTATCTGTATAACAGTATAGGTGAGTAAATGGAAGTATGATTGATTCTTTGCATGACTGACTAAGTGTATGAGTAACTCTGGATATGTGGCAGTGTGTGAGTGTCTGTATAGGTGTATGAGTGCATATGATAGTGTTGTATTGATGAGTGACTGCATGTATCAGTGACTGTATGGGTGAATGAGTGGATGTGTGTGTAAACCTAGGAATCAGTCAGTGCGTATTTAGTAACTGTTATTGATGTGTCTATTTTTTCTAAAATGGTAGTCTGTATTTTAGAGTGGGTATATCAAAGGTTATATTCAGGTGTGAGGAGGTGCATCAGATTTTCACGTGGATGATGTCATCAGTGATGTCATCAGTGATGTCATTTGAGATGTCATCAGTGATGTCACTGACCATGTCATGAATGATGTAATATGTGACGTCATCAGCAGTGCATTGCGGGGGCGCGAGTTAAAGTTAGCTGAACTAACTATAACGCCAGAATTTCTATGGTTTTGTACAAGTGAAATATCCAACTAACTATAACCTTTCTGAAACCTATGCTTTTTTCAGTGAATTTCAAAGGTTTTTTAAATGCTAATTTCAAACTATAACGTGCCTGAAACCTATGGTTTTTTCAGTGAATTTCAAAGGATTTTCAAATGCTAATTTCTAACTATGCCTACAGAAGTAGGACATGTGAAGAAAGAAGAAAAAACGCACAGAAAGAAGCAAAAGCAATGTAGAAAGAAACAGAAGTCCACAAAGACGAAGAAAAATCCAGGAAGTAGCAAGACATGTGCAGAAAGAACCAACAGAGGAGCAGAAAGAGGCCTTGTTGCAAAATCATCCTGTGCCCATACCTTTTCCAGACGGGTACTGGTGGTAACTGACTGACTAACCAGGCCTAGAGCCAGTGCTATGGTAAAAGACACTTAGAATACAGTTAAAACACCTACATACACTAGGGAACACTATGCGTTGGGGTACCCCTGTGATTAGCATGACCTCCTCTGTAACTCCCTAGTACATAATAGGGCAGGGGGATTAAAACTACCTCTTAAAATGCACCATGGGGCGCGTTTACACACTGGTGTAGGGAGGGGGGGCTGAGGTTACATGTGTGCAAACATGCCCTCTGGCCGTTTTAAGTTGGGGCATAAAGTCCCCTTGAATCCTAAGGGTCCCTGGGGTCCAACTAGCCCACCAGGTACCTCCAGTAAGCGCCACAGAGCTGCGTTGCACAGAGGTGTAAAAGGGGCGTGGCCTGGACCACCTCTCTGCAACGCAGCCCTGTGGCGCGCACTGGAGGTACCTGGTGGGCTAGTTGGCCCCAGGGTCCCTCAGGATTCAGGGGAATTAATTCCCCAACTTAAAACGTGCCACAGGGCGTGTTTGCACACATGTCACCTGAGGCCCCGCCCCCTCCCTTCACCACTGTGCAAACGCACCCTGTGGTGCGATTTAAGTTGGGGTATTAGGTCACCTTGAATCCTGAGGGTCCCTGGGGCCCAACTAGCCCACCAGGTACTTCCAGTAAGCGCCACAGGCCTTCCTGCAGAGAGGTGGTCAGAGGCCACGCCCCTTTTTACACCTCTCTGCAACGCAGCTCTGTGGCACTTAATGGAGGTAGCTGGTGGGCTAGTTGCACCCCAGGGACCCTCAGGATTCAAGGGGAGTTAATCCCCCAACTTAAAACGCTCCACAGGGCATGTTTGCACACATGTCACCTCAGGCCCCGCCTCCTCCCTTCACCACTGTGCAAACGTGCCCCGTGGCGCGTTTTAAGTTGGGGGATTAACTCCCCTTGAATCCTGAGGGTCCCTGGGGTGCAACTAGCCCACCAGCTACCTCCATTAAGTACCACAGAGCTGCGTTGCAGAGAGGTGTAAAAAGACGCGTGGCCTCAGAACACCTCTCTGCAACGCAGCCCCCTGGCGCATACTGGAGGTTCTTGGTGGGCTAGTTGGCCCCCAGGGACCCCCAGTATTCAAGGGGAATTCATTCCCCATCTGCAAATGCGCCAGGGGGCGCGTTTGCAGAGTGCTGCAAGGAGGGGGCGTGGCCTCCGGCGCGATGCCGGTCTTTTATTTTCTTTTTTTTTTATGAAGGGGGGCTGTGTGGCCCCTCTTTTTTTCTAATTTATTGGCCCTGGGGACCCCATCCCCCAGGGCCTGCCCCCTAATTTTTTTTTTTTTTAAATAAAATTTGGAAGGGGGCCCTCCCGAGGCCTTAATCGGCCCCGGGGACCCCATCCCCCGGGGCATGGCCTTATTTTTTTTTTTGTAAATGTTTTGCAGGGGGGCTGCGTTGCCTCCCTCCTCAGGTCACTTATGGCCCCGGGGACCCCATCCCCCGGGGCCGGCCTTTGTTTTTTTTTTCCCCCTAAATTTTTGGGGAAGGGGGCCACGTGGCCCCCCTCCCGGGCCACTTGTAGCCCCGGGACCCCATCCCCCAGGGCTGGCCCTCTCCATTGGGGACCGTGTGGGGGTCCCCAATTCCCCCACGGTCCCGCCGGCTCCCCGCGTCCCTCGGGAGCCGGCATTGCTTTTCCACACGGGGAACTGCTTAGATGCAGCTCCCCGTGTGGAAAGGCAATTTGCTTTGAAATTTGGAAGAGAGAGCAGGTTTACTGCTCTCTCTTCCAAAATTCAAAGCAAGTTTGCTATGACAGGACGGGAGCCGCGAGGCTCCCGCCCTGCCATAGCAAACTACAGTGTCCCGGGGTGGGCACCCCGGGACACTGCAGGAGCCGACCCTGGGGGTGGCGGTCCCCAGGGACATCAAGGGCTCCAGGAGGGGAGCCGCGCGGCCCCCTCCCAACATGTGCAAAGCCCCGGGAGGTGGTGGTCCCTGGGGCTCCAAAACAGACCCCCACATTAAAATTCTTAGTGCCCGGGGGAGGTGGCGGTCCCCGGGGCGTGTTGGGGGGCTCGAGCCCCCCACACAGGTAATTTTATGTAAAAATAAAGAAGCCCCGGGGGGTGGCGGTCCCCGGGGCTGCGGGAGGGCCGAGTGCCCTCCCGCACCATTTATAATTCAAAGCCCCGGGGGTGGCAGTCCCCGGGGCTTGGGGGGGGCTTTAGAGGCCCCCCCACGCATTATTTCTATGAACCCCCGCATGCCCCCGGGACTTGGCCACCCGGAGGCCAAATACCAACAAAGCGCGGGAGACCGCGCTTCGTTTTTTTTTTTCCACGGCGGGATCCGTGCATCCTAAGCACATCCCGCCGATTTAAAAAAAAAAAAAACATTTTTTTTTGGCCCTGGGGGTCCTTGTGGGACCCTCTAAGCATGCATATGGGGTCAGGGTGTTTCTACCCTGCCCCCTTTTTGTGTTGTTTTCCGCACTTGTTTCTGTGCCTTGGTTCTACCGAGGAACAAGATGGCTGCCAACACTTCCTGGTTTGGAGTGTTGACAGCCAATTAGCATACAGCTCGTGATCGGGAGGGTGCGCGGATCCTCCGCTGCCATATATATATATATATATATATGTGGATTTACTTTTGAATTTCTCAGCAACTGCTGAACGGATTTACACCATTTAACAAAAAGGGTTCTTTCTGAACCAAGAACTACCTCTTTGCCAAATTTGGTGTTATTCCGTTCAGCAGTTCGAGCTGTAGCCTTGCATAAAGTTTCCTATGGGAAATTGATTTTTGACTCTTATTTTTTGAATTTCTCCGCAACTACTGAACGGATTTACACCATTTAAAAAAAAGGTCGCTTTCTGAACCAAGCGCTACCTTTTTGCCAAATTGGGGTCATTGCGTTCAGCAGTTCGGGCTGTAGCCGTGTCTAAAATTTCCTATGGGAATTAACATGGAGAAAACACGTTTTGGGACCCCCCTTTTTTCTCGGCCCCCGCTTGCCGAATCACCCCGAAACTTTCAGGATACGAGCGGACCGGAGCGCCCCCGAGTTTTGAAAATTTCACGAAGATTCGTCAACCGGCGCGAAAGTTATTGGAAATAGAATGTTGTGAATTTCCTATGGAAAATAGGTCCTAACTATAACTATCTACCGGCGACCGCCAGTAGATAATATATATATATATATATATATTATCTACTGGCGGTCGCCAGTAGATAGTTATAGTTAGGACCTATTTTCCATAGGAAATCCACAACATTCTATTTCCAATAACTTTGGCGCCGGTTGACGAATCTTCGCGAAAGTTTCCAACTTGTTGGGGCGCTCCGGTCCGCTCCTATCCTGAAAGTCTCGGGGTGATACGTCAAGCGAGGGCCGAGAAACACGCGTTTTCCCCATTCATTTTTCCATAGGAACCTTTAGTCGCAGCTACAGACCGAACTGCTGAACGGAATTACACCAAATTTGGCAAAGAGGTAGCCCTTGGTTCAGTGTCATGCCTTTTTCTTAAATGGTGTAAATCCGTTCAGTAGTTCCTGAGAAAATCAAAAGTAAAGTCACATATATATCTGGGCGGAGCCTAACCACACATGTCATCATGAGATCTGATTGGCTGTCAGCACTTCATCCTGGAATTGCTGGCAGCCATCTTGGGACCAATATAAATGATAGTACCTCATTGAAATGCATTGTAGTGAATAGAAGATTTTGAGGGTCACCAAAAGGAGAACTATAAAGGGTGATAACAGGCTTTAGTTACATTAGAATTTATTTGTTGATGGTACCATACTAACTTTAGGAATTGTGGTGTATTCTAAGGTGATTTTACCATGTGAAAAACCTTCTGCTGGGATATCATGAATCATGTTTGAGAGAACACTATTTTCTCATGCTTGTCCCATGGAGGTTTGGAAGGTGCTCCAGAAGCTAAAATGAGAGCATATTTTCTGTAAATTCACATTATCTTTCTCACTCATGTGAGAATGAAGTCTGACAATCTCAGTAAAACATGTACATCCAACAAGGGCAGAGACTGTCAGTTGATTCCTTTGTGTTCTACTGCAGCTTCCCAGAGTGTTCTAAAGAACAACTAGAGTGCTAACAGCCTTACTTATGACAAAAGTATGGCACACCTGAAGCCATCTTGATTGGAATAAACTGGTAACACTTAATCAATTTAATTTAAAAAGGAACAAAATGATGGGGTTCATTTTGTCATAGAAATTATGGTTAGTGCTGTAGAAAGAAAAATTAGGACATGTTTCAAGTGTGATCTCAAATATCTTCCTGTTATATTTCAACAGGAGCAGCCTGCCAGTTGATGCCTTTGTGTTCTACTGCAGCTTCCCAGAGTGTTCTAAAGAACAACTAGAGCGCTAACAGCCTTACTTATGACAAAAGTATGGCACACCTGAAACCATCTTGATTGGAATAAACTGGTAACACTTAAAACATTTAATTTAAAAAGGAACAAAATGATGGGGTTCATTTTGTCATAGAAATTATGGTTAGTGCTGTAGAAAGAAAAATTAGGACATATTTCAAGTGTGATCTCAAATATCTTCCTGTTATATTTCAACAGGAGCAGCCTGCCAGTTGATGCCTTTGTGTTCTACTGCAGCTTCCCAGAGTGTTCTAAAGAACAACTACAGCGCTAACAGCCTTACTTATGACAAAAGTATGGCACACCTGAAGCCATCTTGATTGGAATAAACCAGTAACACTTAAAACATTTAATTTAAAAAGGAACAAAATGAGGGGTTCTTTTTTAAATAGAAATTATGGTTAGTGCTGCAGAAAGAAAAATTAGGGCATGTTTTAAGTGAGATCTCAAATCCTCTTCTATTTCATTAGAAAATTCTGACATGCAGACTGAAACAATCACTTTCAATACCAGCAGCAGACTACCAGTTAACTCCCTGGTGAGCAGTAGCTTTACTCCAGTGATCTAATGAGCAACTAGAGTGCTAACATTCTGAATTTATGGCAGATGTGAGACACATCTGAATGCCTTCTTGATGGAATCAAAGTAAAAAACTGAAAGCATTTCCTACTGAGGAGACTGCAGTAAATGAAGAAATTAGGAAACTTCATAACAAAAAAGTCTTCCAAGATGGCCACCAGTGAAAAAAGAGCCCAAATGTAGCACAAATATTACCAAGATGTAGCCCACATATAGCCCAATGACAAAAGTGTGCAAAACACTTTTTATTTTTAGTTTTTTTGCAGTTTTATGTAGTGCAGACTGGTCAGGTATTGGAGCATTGCATCTTAAAACATGACCCCCTACACTACAAAAACACCACTGCACTACCTTAAACCCTAAAACACTACCCCCAGCACGACCCCCTACACTACACAAGCACCACTGCACTATCCTAAACCCTAAAACACTACCCCCAGCACGACCCCCTACACTACCCAAACACCACTGCACTAACCTAAATCCTAAAACACTACCACCAGCACGACCCCCTACACTACCCAAACACCACTGCACTACCCTAAAACATGACCCCCTACACTATACAAACACCACTGCACTACCCTAAACCCTAAAACACTACCCCCAGCACGACCTCCTACACTACACAAGCACCACTGCACTACCCTAAACCCTAAAACACTACCCCCAGCACGACCCCCTACACTACACAAACACCACTGCACTACCCTAAACCCTAAAACACTACCCCCAGCACGACCCCCTACACTACCCAAACACCACTGCACTACCCTAAACCCTAAAACACTACCCCCAGCACAACCCCCTACACTTCCCGAACACCACTGCACTGCCCTAAACCCTGAAACACCAGCCCCTGCACGACCCCCTACACTGCCCGAACACCACTGCACTGCCCTAAACCCTGAAACACCACCCCTAGCACGACCCCCTACACTGCCCGAACACCACTGCACTGCCCTAAACCCTGAAACACCACCCCCTTCACGACCCCCTACACTACCCGAACACCACTGCACTGCCCTAAACCCTGAAACACCACCCCCAGCATGACCCCCTACACTGCCCGAACACCACTGCACTGCCCTAAACCCTGAAACATCACCCCCAGCAAGACCCCCTACACTGCCCGAACACCACTGACCTAAACCCTGAAACACCACCCCCAGCACGACCCCCTACACTGCCCGAACACCACTGCACTGCCCTAAACCCTGAAACACTACCCCCAGCATGACCCCCTACACTGCCCGAACACCACTGCTCTGCCCAAAACCCTGAAACACCAGCCCCAGCACGACCCCTACACTGCCCGAACACCACTGCACTGCCCTAAACCTTGAAACACCAGCCCCTGCATGACCCCCTACACTGCCCGAACACCACTGCACTACCCTAAACCCTGAAACATCACCCCCAGCACGACCCCCTACACTGCCCGAGCACCACTGCACTGCCCTAAACCCTGAAACACCAGCCCCAGCATGACCCCCTACACTGCCCGAACACCACTGCACTGCCCTAAACCCTGAAACACCAGCCCCAGCACGACCGCCTACACTGCCCGAACACCACTGCACTGCCCTAAACCCTGAAACACCAGCCCCAGCACGACCCCCTACACTGCCCGAACACCACTGCACTGCCCTAAACCGTGAAACACCAGCCTCAGCACGACCCCCTACACTGCCTGAACACCACTGCACTGCCCTGAACCCTGAAACACCAGCCCCAGCACAACACCCTACACTGCCCGAACACCACTGCACTGCCCTAAACCCTGAAACACCACCCCGTGCATGACCCCCTACACTGCCCGAACACCACTGCACTGCCCTAAACCCTGAAACACCACCCCCAGCGCGACCCCCTACACTGCCCGAACACCACTGCACTAAACCCTGAAACACCACCCCCTGTACAACACCCTACACTGCTCGAACACTACTGCAGTGCCCTAAACCCAGAAACACCATCCCCAGCACGACCCCTATACTGCACGAACACCACTGCACTGCCCTAAACCCTGAAACACTACCCCCAGCAAGACCCCTACACTGCCCGAACACCACTGCACTGCCCTAAACCCTGAAACATCACCCCCAGCAAGACCCCTACACTGCCCGAACACCACTGCACTGCCCTAAACCCTGAAACACCAGCCCCAGCACGACCCCCTACACTGCCCGAACACCACTGCACTGCCCTAAACCCTGAAACACCACCCCCTGCATGACCCCCTACACTGCCCGAACACCACTGTACTGCCCTAAACCCTGAATCCCCACCCCCAGCATGACCCCTAGACTGCCAGAACACCACTGCACTGCCCTAAACCCTGAAACACCACCCCCTGCATGACCCCCTACACTGCCCGAACACTACTGCACTGCCCTAAACCCTGAAACACCACCCCCAGCACGACCCCCTACACTGCACGAACACCACTGCACCGCCCTAAACCCTGAAACACTACCCCCAGCAAGACCCCTACACTGCCCGAACACCACTGCCCTAAACCCTGAAACACCACCCCCAGCAAGACCCCTTTCACTGCCCGAACACCACTGCTCTGCCCTAAACCCTGAAACACCAGCCCCAGCACGACCCCCTACACTGCCCGAACACCACTGCACTGCCCTAAACCCTGAAACACCAGCCCCAGCACGACCCCCTACACTGCCCGAACACCACTGCACTGCCCTAAACCCTGAAACACCACCCTCAGCACGACCCCCTACACTGCCCGAACACCACTGCACTGCCCTAAACCCTGAAACACCAGCCCCAGCACGACCCCGTACACTGCCCGCACACCACTGCACTGCCCTAAACCCTGAAACACCAGCCCCAGCACAACCCCGTACACTGCCCGAACACCACTGCACTGCCCTAAACCCTGAAACACCAGCCCCAGCACGACGGCCTACACTGCCCGAAAACTACTGCACTGCCCTAAACCCTGAAACACCACCCCCAGCAAGACTACCTACACTGGCCGAACACCACTGCACTGCCCTAAATCCTGAAACACCACCCCTGCACGACCCCCTACACTGCCCAAACACTACTGCACTGCCCTAAACCCTGAAACACCACCCCTCAGCACGACACCCTACACTGCCCGAACACCACTGCACTGCCCTAAACCCTGAAACACCACCCCAGCACGACCCCCTACACTGCCCGAACACCACTGCACTAAACCCTGAAACACCATCCCCTGCACGACCCCCTACACTGCCGGAACACCACTGCACTGCCCTAAACCCTGAAACACCACCCCAAGCACGACCCCCTACACTGCCCTAACACCACTGCACTGCCCTAAACCCTGAAACATCACCCCCAGCACAACCCCCTACACTGCCTGAGCACCATTGCTCTGCCCTAAACCCTGAAACACTAGCCCCAGCACGACCCCCTACACTGCCCGAACACCACTGCACTGCCCTAAACCCTGAAACACCACCCCCAGCACGACCCCCTACACTGCTCGAACACCACTGCACTGCCCTAAACCCTGAAACACCAGCCCCAGCAAGACCACCTACACTGCCCGAACACCACTGCACTGCCCTAAACCCTGAAACACCAGCCCCAGCACCACCCCATACAATGCCCGAACACCACTGTACTGCCCTAAACCCTGAAACACCACACCCTGCACCGCCCCCTACACTGCCCGAACACCACTGCACTGCCCTAAACCCTGAAACACCACCCCCTGCACCACCCCCTACACTGCCCAAACACCACTGCACTGCCCTAAACCTTGAAACACCACCCCTGCACCGCCCCCTACACTGCCCGAACACCACTGCACTGCCCTAAACCCTGAAACACCACCCCCAGCATGACCCCCTTTACTGCTCGAACACCACTGAACTGCCCCAAACCCTGAAACACCACCCCCAGCATGACCCCCTACACTGCCCGAACACCACTGCCCTAAACCCTGAAACACCACCCCTGCACGACCCCCTACACTGCCCGAACACCACTGCACTAAACCCTGAAACACCACCCCTGCACGACCCCTACACTGCCCGAACACCACTGCACTGCCCTAAACCCTGAAACACCACCCCCAGCACGACCCCTACACTGCCCGAACACCACTGCACTGCCCTAAACCCTAGAACACTACCCCCAGCATGACCCCCTACACTACCCGAACACCACTGCACTACCCTAAACCCTAAAATACTCCCCCAGCACGACCCCCTACACTACCCGAACACGACTGCACTGCCCTAAACCCTAAAACACTCCCCCAGCACGACCCCCTACACTACCCGAACACCACTGCACTGCCCTAAACCCTAAAACACTCCCCCAGCACGACCCCCTATACTACCTAAACACCACTGCACTGCCCTAAACCCTAAAACACTACCCCCCGCATGACCCCCTACACTACCCAAATACCAATGCACTACCCTAATCCCTAAAACACAACCCCCGCACAACCCCTACACTACCCAAAGACCACTGCACTACCCTAAACTCTAAAACAATACCCCCGCACGACTCCCTACACTACCCAAAGGCCACTGCACTACCCTAAACCCTAAAACACGACCTCCTACACTACACAAACACCACTGCACTACCCTAAACCCTAAAAAACTACTCCCAGCACGAACCCCTACACTACCCAAACACCACTGCACTACCCTAAACCATAAAACACTACCCCCAGCAGTACGCCCTATGCTACCCAAACACCACTGCACTACCCTAAACCCTAAAACACTACCCCCAGCAGTACCCCTACACTACCCAAACACCATTGCACTACCCTAAACCCTAAAAACTACCCCCAGCAGTATCCCCTACACTACCCAAACACCACTGCACTACCCTAAACCCTAAAACACTAACCCCAGCACGACCCCCTACACTACCCAAACACCACTGCACTACCCTAAACCCTAAAACACTAACCCCAGCACGACCCCCTACACTACCCAAACACCACTGTACTACCCTAAACCCTAAAACACTCCCCCAGCACGACTCCCTACACTACCCAAACACCACTGCACTACCCTAAACCCTAAATCTACCCCCAGCATGACCCCCTACACTACACAAACACCACTGCACTACCCTAAACCCTAAAACACTACCCCCAGCACGACCCTCTTCACTACCTAAACACAACTGCACAATTTGTTACAGGCGTTGCAACGCAGGCCTGTGGTGCTTACTGGAAGTACCTGGTGGGCTGGTTGGGCCCCAGGGACTCTCAGGATTCAAGGTGACCTAATCCCCCAACTTAAAACGCGCCACGGGGCACGTTTGCACAGTGGTGAAGGGAGGGGGCGGGGCCTCAGGTGACATGTGCGCAAACACGCCCTGTGGTGCGTTTTAAGTTGGGGAGTTAATTATCTTTGAATCCTGGGGGCCAACTAGCCCACCAGGTACCTTCAGTAAGCACAACAGAGGTGCGTTGCAGAGAGGTGAAAAAAGGTGCGTGGCCTCGGAACGCCTCTCTGCAACTCAGCTCTGTGGTCCTAACTGTAGGTACCTGGGGGCTAGTTGGGCCCCAGGGACCCTCAGGATTCAAGGGGACTTAATCCCGCAACTTAAAACGCGCCACGGGGCGCGTTTGCACACATGTCACCTCAGGCCCCCTCCCTTCACCACTGTGCAAACGCGCACTGGCTCTGGTTAGTCAGAGTCAGTTACCACCAGTACCCGTCTGAAAAAGTTGTGGGCACAGGATGATTTTGCAACAAGGCCTCTTTCTGCTCCTCTGTTGGTTCTTTCTGCACATCTTTTGCTTCTTTCTGTGCGTTTTTTCTTCTTTCTTCACATGTCCTACCTCTGTTGGCATAGTTAGAAACTAGCATTTAAAAAACCTTTGAAATTCACTTAAAAAATCATAGTTTTCAGGCACGTTATAGTTAGAAATTAGCATTTAAAAAACCTTTGAAATTCACTGAAAAGACCATAGGTTTCAGGCACGTTATAGTTAGAAATTAGCATTTAAAAAACCTTTGAAATTCACTGAAAAAACCATAGGTTTTAGGGACAGTTATAGTTAGTTGGACATTGCACTCGTACAAAACCCGTGAAATTCCCCTGTTATAGTTAGTTCAGCTAACTATAACTCGCGCCCCGCAATGCACTGCTGATGACGTCACATATTACATCACTCATGACATGGTCAGTGACATCACTGATGACATCACTGATGACATCTCAAATGACATCACTGATGACATCATCCATGTGATAATTTCATGCATCTTCTCACACCCTAATATAACTTTTGATACACCCACTCTAAATTACAGACTGCCATTCTCAAAACCATAGACACTCCAACACCAAAAACTACATACCCACTCACTGATTCTTAGGTCTACACACACATCCACTCACTCACCTGTACAGTCACTCATACTTACAGTCACTCAGTACAGGACTATCATATGCACTCATACACCTATATAAACACTCACACACCGCCACTCATCCATAGAGGTACTCACACACCTAGTCAGTCATGCAAAAAATTAATCACACACCATTTACTCACCTATACAGTTATACACACACCAGCTCACTTACTCATACAAATACTAGCACATTCTTACGCTCTTATACAATAACTGATACAAGCACACACGCATCCATACAGCCACTCTTACAATAGCACACTCTCACTTATAGCCATTTAAATACTCTAACACACATATATACTGCCTTTTACATATGTAGTTACTCGCACATGTACCACTGAGATATACATTCACTCACTAACACACCCATACACACACTTACCCACCCAAGCAGTCCATCACAGATGCACTCTTGAAATCATGCACCCAGTGAATCACCCACTCACACATCTATGTATAGAGTCACACACACCCCACCCACACAAACACTCAGGCAGCCATACAGATACTCAGAGAACCAATCAATAACCCATATAGACACTCATGTAGCTATTCGCAAATCCATGCATCCACTTACACACCAACAAACAGACGGATACAGACATTCACACAGTTTAGTCACTAACCCATGCATTCAGTAAGATACGTTTAATCACTCACTTGTAGAGTCAGTCACTCACGTACTAAATCATCCATTCAGACACTTATACACCCACTCATTCTTCAATACGCCTTTCCCTATATATATTAAACATATTTAAACTTTACAGAAACACACAGTCACTGGATGATGTCATCAGTGATGTCATCAGTGATGTCATTTGAGATGTCATCAGTGATGTCATCAGTGATGTCACTGACCATGTCATGAGTGATGTAATATGTGACGTCATCAGCAGTGCATTGCGGGGCGCGAGTTATAGTTAGCTGAACTAACTATAACAGGGGAATTTCACGGGTTTTGTACGAGTGCAATGTCCAACTAACTATAACTGTCCCTAAAACCTATGGTTTTTTCAGTGAATATATATATATATATATACACATATATATATATATATTAAAAAAATTGTGAATAATTTTTAGTTAGGAAAACTATATTCATTCTTTTAAAAAAAATATATTATACAGAAGTCGCGCACCCTTCGCGCACCCTACACGATGGCTGCGCGCATTCCAGTAGCCATTTTGAAAAGTCGCGCTGGGGTCGCGACTTCGGCGTAATTTGTAAAGTATGAAATATCTTTAAATTAATTATAAATAAAAGTTTTCCTTTAAGTGTTTGTCTAAATTTATTAATAAATGTTTTTTTAAAGTATTATTTTCAATATAATTTTGACTAAAAATTATTCGATTATTATTGGATTCGGAGGTTAGGAGGGATGGCCATTTTGCTCGATCTGTTTTGCAAGATTTTCTGGTCTAGTCAGGTGGTCACCCTCCTCCGTGTGAGGTACGGCTTGAGGATTCTATTCAAAAGGTGAGGAATCAACAGGCAGAAGTATACATCAGAAGAGCAAGTTACTTACCTTCGGTAACGCTTTTTCTGGTGGATACAGTATCTGCCTGTGGATTCCTCACTGTCCCACCCGCCTCCCCGTTGTCCACCTGTTTCTACCAAAAAGATGCTTTTACTGTTTGGCATGAATGTTTTTAATATGTCTTAATCATGCTTATGTTTTAATTGTCAAGATAAGCACCCACCTGAAACTCCTGCTCTCCGTTGGCGACGAGCAAACCCCAGTCTCCCCGGAAACTCCCCAAAGCACAGAGGTAGTAATAAACTCTGTCACTCAGAAAGGCCCCAGGGGGAAAGGGGGAATGGGAATGAGAGAAAAGACATGTAGAATCTTCCGTTCAAATGCGAAACCTCTTGTCTTCACTGACCGCTTTCTTTGGTCCTATCTTGAGCTTTTGAAGTTCGCCTTTCAGATTGCTGGAAGATGTTCTGTTATGTCTAATAATGAGATATACAATGGTATCAATAAACATCTGAATTCTGCATAATAACACTCAACAGATTACACGATTAAAAATCTTTCAATACCTATTAAAACATTCAAGAACTCCAGAGGATTTTCTCTCGTGCTTTTAGGATTGATAAATTGACTGCGTTGCTATCCTGTGAATAAACAAATAACAGGGTTCCTAGGTTCAGAGTAATCACATACTAGATAATATAATCATTAGGCTTTTGAAGGTATTGGTTTCTCTCCTCATACACAACTAAATACCTGTGATTAATGGTTTTCACACATTTATATCAAGTTCAACAAATGTCTCTTTAAATGTGTCCTAACAAATGTTTCTGAAGTTCGTTTTTACTTAGTCCGGTTTCCTTGAGAGTCTATTTGCACGTATTAGCAAAGCCTCTTATGTTGTCATGGATCCAAATTGAAATAAAAAGTCAAATGTGCCCAAAAGTGCAATCGAAATGAAAGTCAAACGTGCTTACTCTTGGATAACTCCTCCAAGAGTTTCCTGTTTGTTTCTTTTACGTTTTGTCCGATAAACAATTAAATGATGTACTCACCGATAGAAGTCTTCTATCAGTATCGAGCTGACTTGCACCTTGTTCTCTTTCTTTTATTTTTTAGGAGCGTCTTACCGGAAGAACTCGTGGAAGGAAGATCAGATCCAGTTCACGAAAGGGAAGGAAGTCCGGAAATCTAGACCGCCACTGGAGGGCGTCAGAGGATAGAGAACAGCTTCAAGAAGAGGCAGGAACCAACCTCGAGGACGCCGAAGACTCAGGAGCGGAAAAACAGGTAAGTTCAGGATCCGTTGCTGACGAGACCAAGCGCGTTTATGGAGGCGCGAGCGGCTTAAATACCTGTAGCGCTCGTGTTAATTTCCATAAACGCGTGTAACACGTTTTGGCAGTTTGCACGTGAATACCTGCTGAGACACCGCCCGCATGCATTCCTGCTTGGTAGATTACACGTTGCTATTGCACAGAGTCCTCGTGATGTTACAACACGCTCTCAATCAGCGTGAAGTTTTCCAAACTGGTTCTTTAGACAATCACGTGTAATTCTTCCTTATCTTGGAGTTACCTCTGTATTGAAATGGCTATGTTTCACAGATACATGAAATAAATAATATAAACACTCAGGTTTATGTTTTAACACTAATACCTCAACATATCAAGCAATGGGGAATCAAGAAAGTAAGGGATTTAATCAGTTGTGTACCAGGAAGATTTTTGTGTGAGTGGAAATCTGTTAAGAGGGTTTAGCATGGGTGTGAACCTTGGGATTCATGACAGTCCTCCCCCGCAACGGCCGCCCTACAGGTCGTGGTTTTGTGGGATTAAGAGCGTGAAAGCGTCTGACTAATCTAGGGGTATTCACATGTGAAGCTGGTTCCCAGGATCGTTCGGACTCATCATACCCTTTCCAATCAATCAGATAGTATAACTTTTTGTTTATTCTTTTTGCATCAACAATCCAATTGACTTCGTATTCAAGGTGATCACCAAGGATGATTGGAGGGGGTGGATTATCTTTTCTTGTTCCTGGATAATAAGGTTTCAAGAGGGAAACGTGAAATACTGGGTGAATTACATACTCATCTGGCAATGTTAGTCTCATGGTAACTGGATTTACAATTTTTTGGATGGGGAATGGTCCTATGAATTTTGGTCGTAATTTTCGCGGACCATCTAATTGGATGTTGCGGGTAGACAACCACACCAAATCCTCTACTTGATATGAGGGTTCAGGGGAGCGATGTTTGTCAGCCTGTATTTTGGTGTTGATTTTATTTTGTGCCAAACTCTTCCTAGCTTTGTCTTGTACCACTTGTAATTCCTTTATTTTGTCAGATACAGATGGTGCTAGAGTCTGGGTGAAAGGGATGTGTGTGGGAATGCTACGAGGGTGGTATCCTGTGGCAAAATAGAACGGGGAACAGCCCAGAGCTGAATGGATACTGTTATTATAACAAAATTCAGCTAAGGGAAGAGCTTTATCCCATTGGGAAGTTATAGTTGCTGCAAAACATCGTAGGGTTTGTTCTACATACTGGTTTACCTTTTCGGTCTGTCCGTCCGACTGAGGGTGGAAGGCAGATGATAAGGCTACTTCTATTCCCATGTGTTCACAGAGATTTTTCCAAAACTTGGAAACGAATTGCGGGCCTCTATCTGAAACAATTTTACTCTGTAAGCCATGCAACCTAACTATGTGTTGAACGAATACATCGCTGAATTCTTTTGCGGTAGGTATCTTTTTTATAGGAATAAAATGGCCCATTTTGGATAGTAGATCAACAAAAACTGCTATAGTAGTAAAGGAATTTGAGACTGGTAGGTCGGTTATAAAATCGACACTAATTGTATGCCAAGCAACTAAAGGAATTGGTAAAGGTTGCAGAAGACCGGTAGGGGCAATGTGCATAGATTTATTACGGGCACAAATGGGACATCTTTTAACATATTCTTGAATGTCTTTTCGTATATTGTCCCACCAGAAATTTCGTTCACATAGTTCTAGAGTTTTTTGGATACCAGGATGCCCTGCCAAACCTGAATCATGATTCCACATGATAATTTGTTCTCTTTTTTCTTTAGGTGGAATAAATAATTTATTTTTATGGAACAGATACCCATCCTTAATTGAATTATGTGCCTTGAGTATCCAATCATCCTGATTAATTTTTTTAGATTAATTTTTAACTTCAGTTAAAAAGGTATCAGATTGAGTCAAGGCCACAATGCGCTCAGTTGGTATTACTTGTTGGTCTTGGTTTCTAAAAATTTTTGAGTCTTTTTCATTTAGACGAGATAGGGTGTCAGACAGTATTTGCTTTTGCCCTGGACGATAAGTAATAAGGAAGTCAAACTCGCTAAAAAAGTGTAACCACCTCATCTGTCTTGGAGTGAGAGCTTTAACTGATGTGAAAAACTGTAGATTTTTATGGTCCGAATAAATTATTATGGTATATTTAGCCCCTAACAGGTGATGTCTCCATTCAGAAAACACATCCTTAATAGCCAATAGTTCTCGCTCAGCAATTGTGTAATTTTGTTCAGCCGGTAGAAGTTTACAAGAGTAATAAGCTAAAGGATGAAGATGACCGGTTTTAGGGTCTTTTTGCATCAAAACTCCCCCAATCGCAGTTTGAGAGGCATCGGCCTCCACAAAGAATGGTTGATCTGGGTTGGGATGTGAAAGTACCTGGGGCTGTAGTGAAGGCTTCTTTAAGTGTAAGAAAAGCTGTGTTAGCTTCTTCTGTCCAATGAAAGATTTGTCCCTTTTTTAGTAGTTGATTTATAGGAGTCACTATCTTGGAAAAATTTGCGATAAAACGCCGATAAAAATTGGCAAACCCTAAAACCTTTTGGATATCTTTTACCGAAGTAGGAGTCGGCCATTTTAGAATAGCGTCAACCTTCTTAGGGTCCATAGTCACTCCATTAGATGAAAGAATATATCCTAAAAATTCCACAGTTTGAGCATGAAATACACACTTCTCTGGTTTAGCATAAAGAGAATTTTCCCTTAACCTTTGTAGAACTGTTTTTACATGGCCTACATGCTCTTCTTCATTTTTTGAAAAAATTAGTATGTCGTCTATGTAGACTACAACACAGACGTCGAGGAGATCATGGAAGACTTCATTTATAAAATACTGGAATGCCGCTGGAGCGTTACATAAACCAAACGGCATAACAGTATATTCGAATAATCCAAACTTTGTTCGAAACGCAGTCTTCCATTCATCACCCTCTTTGACGCGTATCAAATGATACGCGCCCCGAAGATCCAATTTGGTGTAGATCGTTGAACCTTTAACCTGATCTAGAAGAACAGGAATTAAGGGAAGAGGATAGCGATTTTTAATTGTGGCTTTATTGACCGCGCGGTAGTCTATGCATGCTCTAAGATCTCCAGATGTTTTAGCTATAAAAAAAGTGGAGATGACACAGGGGAGGTGGAATGCCGAATAAACCCCTTTTCTAGAAGATCATCAAGGTAGCTTCGTAAGTACTGGGTCTCTGGTTCAGTGAGGGCATATATGTGACTGCAAGGTAAAGGAACTCCAGGTATTAAATCAATCCTGCAGTCGTAGATTCTATGTGGAGGAAGTTTAGTAGCTTGAACGGGGTCAAAGACGTCGGAATATTCTTTATAGATATTAGGCAAGAAGTCCTGTTCTACTTGTGTACTAGCGCAGTGCATAGGGTATATTGGATCTAGAGCCTCCTGATAACAATGATTTCGACAAAAACTTGAATCCAAACTCACAGTTCTTTGAGACCAATCTATACTAGGGTTATGTTTTTCTAACCAAGGTATCCCTAGAATAATCCCAAAGGTAGGTGTATCAATTAAATCGAACATAATTTGTTCCGTGTGACCATTTTCACTTACAATAGTCAAGGGTATTGTATGAAATCGAATCAACCCAGATGATAGGGCTGAACCATCTACGGCTCTTACTGGTTCTGGTTCGGATTTTGCTATTCGCGACATACCTAATTTTTGTGCTAACTGAATATCAAAAAAGTTTCCAGTAGCACCAGAATCTAGTAGTATGGGAAAAATGTGTCTTTGTTGTACAGTGATTATTACAGTAATTAAGAGAATCATGTGTCTTGAGATATTTTTATTATTGCCCATAACGTGTTTTGAGATCTTTTTAATTCCTTTACTCGAAGAGGCGATCTCTTCTTTCTTCGACACAATTAGTTTCCCGATTCAGGTTGTTCTGACTTTAATGATACCGCTATTTTCTTACTCTGTGGTTTTGCTGTACATTCCTTGGCGAAATGCCCGGCCTTACTGTAGGAGAGTAGGATCTGCTTCACATGGGTACCCCCACTTTTTGCTGATGCTTCACTGTTTTTCGACCTTAGTCTGGCTGGGGCCCTGCTAATCAGAACCCCAGCCTAGCTGCTTCCTCTTTAAAATGGTTTCCATGTGCCTTAGGCACATCTCTAATTGGAATCTGGAGTGCCCTTATAAGTCCCTAGTATATGGTATACTATGTACCCAGGGCATAGGTACTCAGAGGCCTACCAGGGGCTGCAGCATGTATTATGCCACCCCTGGAAGGCCATCCAAAATGACACCACAGGTCTGCTACTGCAGCCTGGGTAAGGTGGTGCATGCACCTCTTACTGTGATATAGGTTACCTATATCACTACATACTTACACATATATAAACCTATAAGTCACTCCTATAGCAGGCCTTATCAATCCTGAAGGCAGAGTGCTTGATTCTTATGTGAGAAGGTGCCACTGCATGAGCAGGGCCCTCTGCAGTGCCCAGAGTCCATTCTCTGGTGCTGTTTGTAAATGCGGTTAAACCATATACTCTTAAGTGCATTATATCCTCGCGGTAGAATGCTAACTTTGGAATGACTGCATCAAAACATGTCGTGTTTGGTGTCAAACATCTTGGAATACTACCCCCCGCCAATTCTGGCGGCGGGGGTAGCATTCCACCCTTCTAGAGGGAGAGACATGTTCACACTGGTCTACCCGGTAACTTCTTTCTAAAGCCCTGGCATCACAAAATGGATGCTGCTGCCACAGACACAAGTCTGGCCTCCTGCTGCTGGACGAAACTGCTGCAGGGGAGGCCTGGACAATAGGTTTCCTGTTGCAGGGAGGAGTGATCACCGCCCCAGACAGGATAATGTGTATTGGGGCTGGGCGGGAGCACTCTCTGGGTGCTTTGAAGTCCTGCACTGGGGGCACATTTGATGTCCCTGTGCATACCCCAGTTCAAACCGAATCAGGGGCTTCCAGCCCCTGCTTTGGCCCGAACTGGACAAAGGGAAAGGGGTGTAGCCACCCCTCTGCCCTGACCCACCCATAGGTGGGGCCACAGAGTAGTCCAAACCCTAAACTTAGTATAAGTATAGGAACCCAGTCCTTAGGACTTTAGATTATCCCTGGACGAAACTCTGACACTGAATCCTGGACCTTCGACGCTCTACTCAAGACTAGAGGACAGAAGAATCTCCCTTGGGGTCAAGGAGTAGGCACATGTAACTGAACGAAGTATAA